>PVKB01003570.1:0-192162 GCA_004027205.1 Ctenodactylus gundi | reverse complement strand
CACCACCGCAGTGCTCTGCGAGGCCTGTGGGAGACAACTGGTTCCTGTGGCGAGGAGTTCTCAGGGGCCCACCTGACAGCCCCTATGAGGGAGGTTTCTTCTCCCTGGATATTGAGTTTCCGCAGGACTACCCCTTCAGTCCGCCGAAGATTTCATTCGCCACCAGAATCTACCATCCGAATATTAGCAGAGACGGAGTCCTCTGTCTGGACATCCTGCGCTCTGAGTGGTCACCTGTGCTCACCATTTCCAAGGTACCTTACCTTTTTTTGTTCTTTCTGTCTGTCTGTCTTTATTTTTCCTCACTCCCTGGTATATAGCCCAGGCTGGCACTGGACTCAGGACAATCCATCTGCCTTACCTTCCTGAGTGCTGGGACTACAAAGGTGCGCCACCAGTCCCAGCTTAATTTGGTGCTGAGGAATTGAACTCAGGTCCTTGTAAAGCTGTCCCCTTCCTCTAGTCCCCTCCAAGGTACTATTTTTTTTTTCTGTTTGCCTTTTCATTATTGCCTTTTATACTTTTCCTTCCACCCCTTCCCTTCCGCGGGTCCTCTTATCCATCTGCTCCCTGCTTTGTGACCCCAACCCGGATGATCCAATGGAACCCGAACCTGCAAGGCTGCACGTGGAGCAGAGGGAGAAGTCCAACAGCAAGGTTCAAAAACGGACTGAGACCTATGCAATGTGATTTCAAAATATAATTTCAGTGTCAAAATAATAAAAACAAAATTGGTAGTACAAGTAATTATTGTTTTTTGGTTACTTTCTGAGAAACGATGTCTCCCCCACACCTGTCATCAGAGATTTCACATATTGCCGGTCAGGGACAATACAGAAGGGGACCTCAGTGGGGAGGGTATGTGAGGGAGACTTGGCTGTGGGCAGGGGCAAGAACCAAATTGGTAGAAGATGACAGGGAGTCGGAGGTGTGGGAAACAGCCTAAGGTACCTTTAATTTGGTTCAAATTAAATGATTTTTTTCCTGATGTAGGATTGGAAAACAAAGTAAAAAGCAACTGGGTAGTGACTTTGATGTTAGACAGAGATCAATTCCACCACCAGGTGAAAAAATTCTTAATCTGGAGTCTTCTACAATAGACAACATTTAGGGAAAGCTAAATGAAGAATACAGAGCTAGTCAGGCATCTTATCTTAGTTACTTTTCATTGCTATGACAAAATATCCAGTATGCCAAAAGTAGAGGAGGAAAAATTTATTTTAGCTCACCATTTCAGAAGGTCATAGTCCTTTCAAGGATGGCTTGGTAAGAGTGGAAGTTAAGGGCAGAGGTCTAAGTGGAGGCAGCTCTTCATGGCATTGAAAAAAGGCAGGCAAATCCCAGGAAGGAAGGAAGGAAGGAAGGAAGGGAGGGAGGGAGGGAGGGAGGGAGGGAGGGAAGGAAGGAAGGAAGGAAGGGAGGGAAGGAAGGAAGGAAGGAAGGAAGGGAGGGAAGGAAGGAAGGGAGGAAGGGAGGGAGATCCTGTCCCAGTGATCTGCCCCTTCTGGGTCCTGCCTAAGTGTGTTACTCCTCGTAGGTTGAAGGCCCTAATCCACCACATGCCTGTTATAGACACGGTACTACACACCTGTCTTTCACTACACACCTAAAAGCCACCACTGGCCTGTAATCCACCCTTCCCCACCAGGTCCCCATCTCCTAACAGCATATTGTCCCATAAACAATCCATGAATGACTGCCAAATACATGAGAATTTGGGGGAACATTCCAGACCCAAACCACAATGCAAGTATATATTCAACTATCAAGAATGCACAAAACAGATTTTCTTAGTATCTGCACAATGGAGATATATTTTGAAAAACTGAGTTTACTAGCATGTTTTTGCAATACATAACATTCAGCTGGAGGAATTAGAACATATAAATATTGCATCAGATCATTTTACCTCCATTCCTCCTATCTACCCACCTACTTCCTCACAAAGTTATTTCTTTCTCCAGTCTATTTTCCTCTATCACTTGTTATTTTAGTCTTTTACATTATAGTTTTATTTTCTCACATTAGAAAGAAAATGCATTATTTAACCATTTGTGCCTAATTCATTTTGCCAAGCATGATAGGGTCTAGGTAAATGACTCACATATTTTTCATGGCAGAAAAGTATTCCATTGCATAAATACAACACAACATTTTTATCCATTCCTGTGTTAATGAGCACATTAGCTGCTTACGAAATTTATCTATTTTGTGTTACACTGTTATAAACATGGATAAATACACATCACTATTCTTTGCCAACTTGAACACTCAGAAAAAATCCAGAGCTGTAGCTGGGTGAAATGAAAAATCTATTTTCAGGTTTTTGAGTAATCTCCATACCACTAAATATAATGGTTGGCCAGTTTGGTTTCATCAAAAAAATGTAGAAAGGTCCCATTTATTCCAAAATAATCATGCTGGCATTTGTATTCTGATTTCATGATACCAGCCATTGTTACCAGAATAAGACGGAGCCTCACTGTTATTTTCAGTTACATTTGTAACATGGCTAAAATATTGAACATATTTTCATGTATTTACTGGCTATTTGTAGGTCTTTAGTGTACTGTGTATTCACTTAATGTGACTATTTTTCAATGGATCTTTTATTTAGGGGCGTCAACTTATTTTATTTTAGTTCTTTGTGTATTCAAGATAGCATTCCTTTACCCAAGGAAGAGCTTGTAATTTCTTTCCCCATGCAATAAGTTCTGAACTCATTCTGTTATTTCCTTTGCTGAGCATAAGGTTTTTAATGAGATACAATCCCATGTGTTGAACATGGATGTTATCTTTGGTTTAATATGTGTTTTGTTGAGAAAGTCCTTGTCTAGGCCTATGTCTTCAAGGCTTTTGGCCTATTTTAATTAGGGTTATTTTTATTTTAATGCCTAGGTTTTTGAATCATTTAGATTTGATTGTAGTACATGGTGCAACATGTGGGTCTAGAATTATTCTCCTCCACGTGGATAACCACATTTCCCTGCTCTATTTGATAAAGATGCTATCTTTTCTCTGAGATGCATTTTTGGCTTCTTTGTCAAAGAACAGAGATGGCTGAAAGTGCTGAGGCATTTATCTACATCCTCAATTTGGTTTCACTGGTTCACCTGGCTGCATTGGGTCCAATATCATGTCTTTTTGTCACTGTAGGCTTGCGTTACAACTTGAGGTCAAGTGTTGTGATGATCCCCTTTTTTTGTCTTGTTCCTTAAGATTGTTTTGGCTGTCCTTCATCTTTGTTTCCAAGGAATTTCTGATCATATTTTCTACAGCAGAGAAAATTGCTGTTGGCATTTTGAATGGAACTAGTTTCATTAGTATGGCCATTTTGCAAATACTGGGTCTACCTATCCAGGAACAGGAGATATGTTTACATTTTCCAATATTCAGTTCGATTTCTCTTTTCAGAGCACTACATGTTTCATCATAGAGGTCTCTCACATACTTAGTTATACTGATCCCTAGGTACTTAATTTTCTTTCACATTATTGTGAATGGGATATTTTTCCTGGTTCGTTCTTTCTTCCTTTCGTTCTTTCTGTGCTTTTATTGCAGCTTTGCAGGATTCATGTGTATATTTATTATCGACTTTGAAACTGAGATGAATCTGTTTATTAGTTCTAAGAATATTCTGGTGGAGTTTTTGGGGGTCTTCTGTGTAAATGATCATAACATCAGCAAATAAGGATAGTCTGACTAGCCTTGCTTCATATCATTTTCTTGCCTGACTAATTTGGCTAAGGTTTCAATCCTTATGCTGAGCAGGAATGGTGAGAGTGGATATTCTTGACTTCTTCCTGATTTGAGGAGAAATGCTTTCAATTTTTTCCCCATAATGGATGATGATGGTGGTTTGATTGTCATAATTCTTCTTATCACCTTGAAGTAAGGTCCTTCTAATGATTTCCATTAGAGTTTCTATCACAAAAGATGTTAGATTTTGTCAAAAGCTTTCTCTGTGTCTATTGATATGACCATGTGTTTTTCGCCCTTGCTTTTCCTTATTAATTTACTTAAATATGTTGATCCACCTTGCATCCCAGGAATACAGACAACTCGGCCATAGCGTATGATCTCATCACTAACTTTCTGCATTCTGTGAGTATCTTGGCAAAGATTTTGTTGCATCTTCATTCATAAAGGAAATTGGCCTAAGCCTTTCTTTTTTACTAAGCTTTTCTTCTATTCAGCCTTCACCTGCAAATCAGGGTAACGCTAGCTTACCAGAAAGGATCTGAAAAGGTACCTTCTCTTTGAATTTCATGAAAAATTTTCAGAAGCCCTGTAGCTAGCTTTTCCTTAAAGAACTTACAAAATTCTGCAGTGAATCCATTAGGGCTTTTATTCAATGGGAAGACCTTTACTACCGCAAGGACTTCATCCCTACTACTGGTTTACTTAGATTTTTTTGTATCTTCTCAGATCAATATTGGAATCTCATGTGTTTAGGAATTTATCGATTTTTTTCTGGGTTTTTGACTTTTTTAGAGTAAGTTTTCAAAATAGCTTCTTACAATTTTCTGGAGATCAACAGTGATTATTATTGCTTTCAACTTTTCTGTTGCTAATCATATTGATATGGGTTTTTCTGTTCCTTCTTTGAATCAATTCCTCTAAGATTTCATCAATCCCATTTATCCTTTCAAAAAAACAACTCTGATTTATTACTCTTTTGTACTGCTTTTTAAACACAGATTTCATTTATTTCTGTTCTAATCTTAATTTCCTTCTTCGACAGCATTTGAATTTGGGTTATTCTTACTTCTCTCAGTAACTGAGGTATGTGATTATTTATTTGGTGTAGCTATGTTTTTCTAAATATGAGAATTCATAGTTATAAATTTCTCTTTTCATACTTTTATTATGTCACACAGAATCTGGTATAATGTACTTGCATTTTAATTTGGCTCTGGGAAGTTTTTGATCTTTTTCTTGGTCTGTGTGAACCATTATTTGTTCAATAATGTATTATTTAATCCCCATATATTTGGGTAATTAATCTCTTTTTTTCTTACTACTGATTTCTCATTTCATTCCACAATGATCTGAAAGTATGCAGGCAGTTACTTCAATACAATTGTATATATTTAAGAATATTTTATGTCAAAGAATATGGTGTATTCTGGAAAAAAATCCATGTGTATAATTAAGAAGAGGATATTTTTTTGGTGATAGATAGAAGACAAGTAGATACCTGTTATGTCCACACATTTCATGGTTTGGTTTAGCTCTGATATTGTTTTGCTAATGTTTTATTCTGGGGGGAGGGGCTGGTTGACCTGTCTTTATGTGAGAGTAGGCTATCCCCTATAATAGCTGTATTGGTACTGTTTGACATTTCACGTCCAATACTATTTTTTTTTTTTACAAAAATGGATGTGCCAACATTGGGTGAATATATATTCAAAATCGTGAGTTCTTCCTATTGGCTTGTTCCACAGTGTTCATCTTCATTCTTTTCATCTGTTTTGGTTTGAAATGTGCTGTGGGTGAGAATAAAATAAGCCTCCTGCTTATTTTCGGGATCCAGTTGCATGACTACTACTTTCCATTCTTTGACCTCCAATCTGTGTGCTTTTTTGTGGATAAAGTGTGGCTCTTGTGGTATGTTGTTTGATACAATGTTCTAGTTCATGTCTTTTGATTCATGAACAAGGACCATCAGCAATGAGGATTGTTCTTGTAAGATATTGTTGAATGCTCTCATTGTCTTATTACAGAGTTGGTTCTTTGGTTTTTCTTGTTGTCAAAATTCCCCTTTTGTTATTTCCATTCCTCCCAGTTCCTTGATGATGCTATTCTGCTTAGATTCCTTTCTTTCTTTCTTCTCTTTCTTTCTTCTTTTTCTTCTTCCTTATTATTTTTTTTTTTTTTAGACAAAGTCTCCTCTATAGCCCAGGCTGGTCCTTAAGTCACTATGGAGCCCAGGTTGCCCTTGGACTCACAGCAATCCTCCTGTCTCAGGCTACTGAGTGCTGGGATTACAGGCGTGTGCCACAATGTCCAGCTTAGGTGGTGCTGGGAAATCAAACTCCAGTAACTCAGCATTTGCCTACTCGCTTGCTAAGCAAGCTCTTTAACTGATCGGCCATTCCTTCAGCCCCTGACTTAGATTCTTCTGGGTATTTTCTGAAATGCTAATCTAGTGGTCATAAAATTCCTTTAGGGCTTATTTGTCATGAAAACATTTTACATTTCCTTCAATTTCTCGGGATAATTTTGCTAGATACAATAACATTGGTTGACAGTTGCTTTCTTTTAAAGCTTAAAAGATTTCATTCTAAGAGACTGAGCAATTCAGTCATTAAGAAAGGCTTGCTTTGGCAGAATAATGTCTGTTTTGTTTTTACTCCTTTTAATATCCTGTGCTGAATTTCAAGGCTTGTGATTATGATGTGACATGGTGAATTCCTTTCTGATCAAGGTTATTTAACATTCTCTATGTTTCTTCTACTCATTTTTAAACTTACTAAACATGAGCTGCATTTGTTCAAGTATGTCTTGTTTGAACTCATTCACCTTGTTGTCTACCTGTTTTTATTCCCTTTCTTATAAAGTCGGTTGTGTCTAAAACAACAACTGAAATGAATCCAAAACTTTTCACTGAGTAATTTGTACAAGTAGTCTTTTTCCTTGTTCTATGGTGTTGGTGGCCACCACCATACACCAGATATTAAGGAGAGAAGAACAGCAGTTGACATGCTCAGTTTCTGCTGTGTTTCCACTGATGACATTGGCCCCTGTTAATATGTTAATATGCAGAAGTGTGTTTTACCAGAGGGACACCATTCTCCTGGACAAGCTGAGGAGTTTCTCTGAACATGTATGAGGAAGGACGTGAGGAGCCAAACGCTGAGTTCTGTGATGGGAGTATGCAAAGTGAGAACCTAATAGTCCAATGGCATACGAGAGACCCCATTCATCCTCCATCCACCTGGCAAAATAGTCCCCTCTGTTCTGCCTTTCCCACCAGCCACCCACCCACCACCCCACCCCAACACACAATGGGGATCCCAACCTTCTGTCATGTGCTCTCAATGTAGTGAGAACCATCCAGGAGGTAAGCAGTCAATCTACCTTCTCTGAAACTATGTCTTGTGCCAGCTCCTTCCTGGGTACTAGTAAGAGTATCCACAAAATCTCTGGTATGTTGTCCTGCCTCTGGCCTCTTTTACTAGAAACAATTTAGACTTGGGTTCTTTTCAAAATGGCCCCTGATCATATTATTTTCTAGTATGGTGCTACAGAAGAGAGCTTCTCCTGAACTGCTCTGTTAAGGGGCAGAAAGATCTTTTCAAACAGAAAGCTCAAAATGCATTTGGAGTTTGCATTACTCAGAGGCTTGCTTCTCTTAGAGGTTAATAATGCTTACCTCCTCTTTTATACTGCTGTTCCTGGCTCTCCATGGCAACCTTAGAGCAGCTGAGTATGCAAGACTACTCACAGCTCTTTTCAGCCGTCAGGTGCAGCTTCCAAGAATGGCATGTTCTTCAGCATTTGACATATCCTAGAGGTTTCTAACTATTCTGTGGTTTCCTTTTACTTCCTGGAGCTCTTCTCTATCACTAACCAAAATTGAAAAGATAGTTTTTTAAGTATATCTAAAAATTTTGGATGGGTCTGTTAGGAGCCCTGAGTAGAAAATTCTACTTAGTAGCCATCTTGTCCACAAGTCCAACAGTCACCAACATGTAATTTCAATCAGTCTTTTAGGGCATTCATAATAAAATATCACTCAGTAGGTATCTTAAAATATACAAATCTATTTTCTCACAATTCCTGGAGATGAGAAATCCAAGATAAAGGTAATACCAGGTTAGATTTCATTCTGGTGTCTTCAATTGGACTGTAAGGAGCCAGCTACATTCTATAGGGTGGCCATTATTAGGAGTGGATATAGAGTGTAGAGATGTAAGCTCTCCAGCACCATTTCTTGTAACAATATTATTCTAATGGTACTTGCTATTCACTTTTATGACCTCCTTTAACCACAGCTACTTCCAAATGCAGACACCCTGAGCTTTGGAGTTTCCACATTCAGTGATAAAGAGAAAGACAACATCTAGACACAAGAGATAAGGCAGTGCCTTAAGACAGTGGATTCCATTCCCACCTAGTCAAGGCTTACAACAACAGGTACAAAGAATTTTAATCAGAGGAACAGAAATTATCCCAGAGATCCAAGAGCCCAAAGACATCTGCAGACAAAGAAATGGTTGGAGAGAGTGGCACAACATATTCACAGAATGCCTAAATATAATGAGGCTCAGGCAAAACAACAACAGCTAATTTCTGAAAACCTTCACCCACACCCTTATTCCAGTAGTCAACCCAGATATCCTTCAAAAAGCAGTTAATCTGAGGCCAACCTGGGCTACACATAACTTCAGGACCAGCCTAAAACACAGACCAAGACCTTGTCTCAATCAAATCAAAGTAAAGAAGTAAAGCGGTGAAGGCAGATTCTAGGAATCATAACAGAATTTATTTATACAAAAATGGAGGTATTAAAGAGAAACTTTTGATTTTTCTCTGAGTTTTGAAATAAATCAAATTTAGGTTACTTCTACTATATGGATATCCATATCTGATTCAAATGGAGATGTAAGAGACAAATGGAATATACATGTAAAATTTCTAGTCATATGTGTCCGTTGACAGGATTATGTCAACTTGACAGAATTAGGAACCGCACCTCTATTAGAATTAGGATTTGTCAACCACCCTAGATTGGGGATAAAGAACTGGTCTGGATTAGTGTGTGAGTCATTTGTGGGCTGGCCAACGAGAGATGAGCACCCACCCAGAAGTGAAAGGGCCAACTGGAACTGCAATGATATAAAATGGAGGAAGAGGGACAATTGTTTCAGCTTCTTCCTCTGGGAAAGCTCTCGTCTTTGCAACTGTCTATGGACACCAACTTGATACACATCGCAGATCGTCAGCACAGATTTGATCCAGTCTCCCTATGTGCCTGTCTGCCTGTTGCTGCTCTTCAATCACCCATCCTCAGGGTTCATCCAAGATCTACAGAAGATTCTCACCTCACCAGGTGTCCTGCAGTACCAGACGGGAGATCTACTTCACTGCTGAGCAGCCATCTTGGACCACCTCTATCCTTGGATTTGTAAGCCTTCCAGATAGACCTTTTTGTGATAAAATCTGTAAATTTTGTCTTTTGAAAGAACCCGAACTAATACATCATGCAACATAATCATATAAGTCAGCAAACTTTTTTTTGGAAAAGACAAGAAAATATATATATCAGTCTTTGTAGTTCATAAAATCTGATGCCACAGCTCAACTTGGCAACTTAGTAAGATGCTATAAGCAGAAGTATATGAACAAGGATAGCAACATTCCACTGACACCTTATCTACAAAGAACAGTGTCCAGGGTTTGGCCTGGTGGTTGTGATCTGTCAACACTGAGCATAATAAATATCTGGTTCTTTAGCCACTTCCTTTGTAACTGAGCTCATTTTATTCTTATTTCCACCTATAAAATGTAAGAAAAAGCTCAATAGTTCCCTCACAAAATTTCATATGTTGGAATGGGAGTTACATTACCAAAAACATTTATATACTTCACATTTCTTGTGTCAATATAACAGGGTTCAATCATTTGATCCCATATTACTGTATTTTTCATTTCATAAAATCTCATGATTTTTTAAAAATATATACATGTAACATAATTACAAAAAAAAAAAACAACTTTAATAAAACTTACAGTTCTTTCTGCCAGCTCACTGTTACTGAATTGAATGAGAACATGTAGAAACCACAGTGTCTCATAATGTTTTGGTTGAATATGCTGGTTTATGATAACATGAAAAGCTGAGTTCATACAGAAAACATACATATAAGGAAAGTTTGAATATTTTAGAATACTATTGTCTTATTTGCTTTTTCATTGCTGTCACTCAATACCCGACACCCACAAATTTAGGAAAGGTGTATTTTAGCTCACAGTTTCAGATGGTCACAATCCATTCAGGGGCAGCCGGCAGCTTCTCAGGAAATCACAAACAGGCAGGCAAGCTGAGACCAGTTGAGACTAGCCCCAGTCCTCCAGGAAGGCAGGTGCAGCTTATGTATCCTTCCAGGTCTCCACCCAGTATTTAGTCCCTCCTGCATCCAGGTGTGGCCACTACACACCATTAATCCTAACTCACAAGATTTTAGTCTTAACTGAAATCCACCTCTCCAGACCAGACCCCAATTGACCAACTTCACATGGTTCCATAGACAATTCATAACATTAAGATACATGAGACTTTTGGGGGACACTCCAGATCCCAACCACAACAAAGGTTCTCTTTATACACATCAATACTACTGAATATCTCAATTTGGTTTGTTGATGGCCGAGCTCAATGAGAAACAATGAGTTACATTGTCTCTGTTTTCACTATCAGGATTCCAACTGGTTTCAATTTTGTATTTCAGCAGTAATTTTCTTTCGTTCTGAAATCACATCAGTTTATTCTGTTGAAGATGACAGAAGTAATAGAAAAAAGCTGAGAAATGAATGAGAGTACTGAAATTTGTCATTTCTTTTAAGTCAAGTTAAATCCTTTGGTAACTTTTTACTTGAAAGAAAAGTAATGGTTGAGATCCTTGGAAACTTGATAGGACACAAACTGAATGAAGTTCGAAGGCAACCCAAATTTTCAGATCCTCCTGATCTGTATAAGTTTTACCATACTTCTTTCCCCTTCTATCCTCCTTCTGTCCACTTTTATAATTTTCCAAATAAAGTACAATAAACTTAGAATAAGCTTCTCCTATTCATGGATAAAATACATTTATGACCCTCTTTCTTCCCATTCTATTACCCTCTCTTGCTCTACCACCAGATTTTTGTCAGAATGCCTGAGAGCATTGTTTTGTACTTTCTCTTCGCCCATTCCCTGCTGATCTGAATTCTCTCCATACCCACACGCGTTGGATCAGAATAACAAAATTGTTATTGACAAAGTTACATGACCTGTGAGTATCTCTTCACATTCCCCAGGAAATTCCAGGCAGAATTAAAAGTTTTGAGGCAACCAATCTATAGCACATAACACAACACAGTGTGTGAGCTCAATAAATATTCTCAATATGAAAAAGTGAGAATAGCCATGTACAGTAACCTCTGCATGTCCACCCTGCAAATTCTTCTAAAGCTCAGAATGTAACACCGAAGGCAATATTTGATCAACGACTACAATAACGGTAGTGAAAAACACGTGGAGCTTAGAAAAAGGTAAGGATCTTTGAAGAATACTATATTTCTAAGTCAATTGTGAACCAGATGTAATTATTGTGTGTATATGTTAGTGGTACTGGAGATCAAGCTCAAGACTTTCAGACTGAGTTCCATTCCCAAGCCACTTCTATTTTTGCTTTAGAGACAAAGTCCTGGTCAGTTGCTAAACTGTCCAGGCTGAGATGGGAACTTCTGATCCTCCAGCTTCAACTTCACAGAGTCTGACATTACAGGCCTACACAACTGAGCCACACTAGAGTACAAAGATCTTTCATACGTATTTACAATCTTTCCCTCTCCTAGGGCTACAGAACTTATTGGAATAAAGAGAGGTAGTTTATAAATTAATTGGAACTATACCACACATAAGTACAAAACTGAAAGCTGAACAACACTACCTCTTTCCTTGTTAGTGTTGCAGCTGTTACAGGGCTAGGGAAGAAAAAGGCAATAACAGACACACAAAGAAGCCTCATCAACAAAAACAAAAAAACAAACGCCTGCTAATTAAGAGCAGTTTGAAAAAGGTAGTTGAGAAATCAATTTATTTATGCTTATATTACTACGTTAATATTTTGCCAGATTACTGCAAAGAAATAAGGCAGGTAAGGCTGGAAATATGTAAAATTTGAAGAGACGAACTATTTTGTTTTTAAAAATTAGCTAGGTAGTTTGTAGCTTATTTTGTTTGCTTTAATACAATTTATGAGTTTTAAATATATATGTTGGACTAACAGCAAGAACCAACCTGTCATGAAAATGCATATTCTCAAATGTAATGCTCTATTTTATGTCAAGTAAATTCTAGTTATGCTTCTAGCTAATAGCACATTGATATAAACAATGAGAATAATCATCATCTAATTCAACATAAATTCTATGTAGTACTTAAAAACAGTTTAATAGATAGTGATTATTAAACACATTCAGGCTGTGTGTGTGCATGCATAAGCATGTTTGTATACACATATATTAAGTATATATCACAAGGAATTTCAGTGTAACAATAAACTTCTGTTTAGTGTGTGTGTGTGTGTGTGTATATATATATATATATATATTTTTTTTTTTTTTTTTGACACAGGATCGCACAGTGTAGTACAGGCTGGTCCTGAACTCACTACGTAGCCTAGATTGGCCTCTAATTCACAGGCATTCTCCTGCCTCAGCCTCATGAATGCTGGGATTACAAGCATGCCACCACACCCAACTTATGTGGTGCTAAGTACCTTACTGCACTAAATGTGAAAAATGAACTGGACTGTGAGATTTTTAATAACGCAAAAAAAAAAACTCCTTAGATGAGGGCCCAGCTACGAAAAAACTCTCTAGTATGAAAATTAACTTTCAATAATATATTTAGTTAATGGAACATTTTTTGAATTATTGTAAAAGATATAGGACGGAAGAGGAACAGAAGTTTAGTAATATATTGCAGAATAGTTAATACTTCCATACTGTATAGCTTTATTAATTTTAGAGAGAAAGAGTTAAATAATACAGGGTCCTGTGCTGTTTATAAAGTCATATGAATGATGAAAGCAATATTTTAAGTTTAAACAGTAATTCCTGGAATAAAATAAACTGAAATGTACACTAAGTCCTCCATGTATGTCTGGTAAAATTCTTATAAAGATTTCTGAAGCCTATAAAATACAAATAGAGATATTGCTGTGCAAAGCAAAACATACAAAGATTAGAATAAAACTTGCATTATGCAATAGAAAAAATCAGAAATCCCTTTAATTGAAGTTTTACAGAAACTCACTAAAGATAAAAGAGAAAGTGATATCCCAGGTGAAAAACAGCTGCTAATCGTCACAGACAGCAAATGAATTTGACTAGATCAAGACAGCCACCCCGCTGGCTCTTTTTTCCCAGCAAACTATTTCAAACCTGCTGTGCTGGCCATTAGCCTGGCCTTGTGTTCACCCCAGCCACTTCAGTCCTATCACTGTAGGAGATCACTGATTCCTTCCCTCATGGCTGCCACCAAAGTGTGTCTGTGCTTTCAGCCTAGAATGCTTTAACTCTGAATTTAATCACTGGTTATACCTACAGAGGAGTGGCAAACCAATATAATAAACTATGGAACACAGCACTATAAGGGGACAAAATTATACAAATTATAAGTTTCTAATTGGCTAAGAAGAAATGATGATGCTTACATCTTACAAAATATCGGACTAAAATACTAGTTAAGAATTATAAACTCCAAAGTTGGGTGTAACAATATGTGAAGAACGCATGCAGCATTAATATATCTAGCTTTCCACCTAGATCTCATGGAACTAAATCTGGTAAGACATGTAAAAGGACATCAGTTACATCAGCAATCCAGTGCTGTTTACTAAAAACAGGTATATAAGAGGCAATATAAATGTGTGGCCTTAGAAAAGAAATAGTTATATTTAATTACCATCATCTTTAAAGTCTTGTTTCCATACTATAAACATTTTAAGTGCTATATTGCTGTGACATGACTTGTGCATAATGCTACTCTATAAGCCTAATATAGATAAAAAGGTTTGAATTGTAAAAGATTTATATTTGCTTTCTAGCAAAGACAAGTCTACTGAAAAGTATAGAAGGTATGACAGGACTCTTGAGTGGAGACAAAATACTTCAACCTCACCTCTCTTCACATCTTGGTTGTCAAATGATTACCTACCCATTAAGAAACAAATAATATGGCACTTTCTCTATAAAATCTGCTATAATTATCACTACATTCATCAGCTGCTGTCACGGGTTAGACTAGGAGTGCCCCCCTCCCCAATCTCCATGTTGCTATGGAGGCTGAGTAGGGTTGGGAACTGGGGCATGTCTGGAAGGGGCAGGTGCTTTCAGCTTCACCTGGAGGGATATGTGCTGGTTCAGTCTTTCCTCCAGAATAGTGCAAGGATCTCTGTCCCCAGAACTACAATTCTGGACCTAGCTGCAGCCTCACCATGTGCTTCCGCCACTTTCCAGCCACCCACCATGAAGAGACTGAGTCCTTCTGAAACTGTAAGCTACAATAAATCTTTCCTCCCTAAATTGTGAACGTTGGTATTGAGGCAGAGTAATGAAAAAGTAGCTAATACAGAAATTGGCACCAAAGAAGCTGGATTGTTGCTATGGCTTTATCTGACCATGTGGTTTGGAAACTTTTGAAACCAGTTTGCAGGAGGATTTCAGAAAGGTTGGAGAATGCCAGCTGGAAAATGCCTTGGAGTGCTTTGAGCCAACCTTATTGGGAGATTCTGGTTAGAGCTCAGAGGACCAGAACACTGACAAAAGTGTGAAAAGGGCAGGCCCAAGAAGTTTCAGATGGGAAGGAAGACTGAACTGACAAGTGGCCTAAATATCATGTGTGCTCTGTTCTAGCACAAAGTTTGTCAGCATTTTGCCCTCATCCAGATACTGTAACTGAAACTGAGATGAAGCATGGCGGACTGCTTAATCTGGTGCAGGAAATCTCAAGACACACATATGTTCAAAATGGGTGGTGTGTGTGGCTTTTAGCCAAATCTATTTGGGAAAGACAGGGGAAAAAATGGCAGAGCAAAATCATATAGGAGAGGTTTACAGTGCCAGGGAAAAATGGTCTGCAGTGGTGGGACCAAAGAGCACAGGGAAAATAAAGAGATGAGCATATAAAAAGAAGCCAAGTACTGACCATCAATCAGGACTATAGGAAACATGCATCGAAGACATCGCTAAAGAGAAAAATACCCCACCTATTACCATCTCATGGGTAGAAAGGCAAAAAGACTTTGCTCTGAGAAGTATAATTCAGGGCCAGAGAGAAAAATGTTTGCCACATATCAGCCACCTGGAGTTTACACTTCAAAAAAATCAGAGACCTCAGCAGATTTGTTCCAGGGTGCCATGTTGCTGCTCAAGAAAGTGGCAGAACTTGGCAATATCAACAGTCTTGGCTTTACAGGCCTGCAGATTGCAACAGTTGTGGGTCCACAAAGGCTTCCACCCAGATTTCAGAGTAAGGTCTTGGAGACCAGACAGTGTCCCTGGGAGGGCAATGTGTCAAACTGTAAAGGAGAAGCCTGAAGTACAGTGAAGAACCCAGGAATTTAGAGGAGCCAGGAGCACAGATTATCTGCTGAAGAAAGGTGCAGGCCATGAGCAGATTCATCTCAAAGCACAGATGGAGGTTGCAGCCAGCAGGAATGTTGTAGAGGCAGCACGAAACAAGCCCTTTGGGGATCAAATCTTATAGCAGTTTACTCCGGGTGCTGGATTTGCAACTACAGGATTTATCCCTTGTCCAGCTGGGTTTAAAAATTGATTTCCTCCTATTGCCTTTTATCCTCCTACTCCTCCCTTTTGGAATGGAAATTTTTACCCTGTGCCACTGAATCTAGGAAGGGTTTCACCCTTTTTGGTTTTCACAGGAGTTCAACTAAAATTTTGCCTTGTGTCTCAGAGGAGACTTTGGATTTGGGACTTTATTCTTTTTTTTAACAGTGCTGGAACTGCTAAAACCATGACAACTATTTAAATAGGATTAAATACAATTTACTTAAGGGAATAAGTATTAGTCTTCTGAGGGCCAGGAGTGGAATGTCATGGTTTGGATCTGCAGTGTCCCCCAATATTCTCAAGTACCTATGGTTGCTTTGTAGGGTTGAGAGGTGGGGCTTTGCTGGAAGGGACAGATGCTTAGAGTATGACCTGAGGGGTGTCTACTGGTTCTATCCTTCCTCCCAGTTCTATCTGTTCCACCATGCTGTGAGGACCTCTATTACCGGAATTTCGGTTCTGGTTCTATCTGCAGACTCACCATTTGACTGCACCATTTTTTCTGGCCACCCACCCACGAAGGGATTGAGACCTTCTGAAACCATAAAAAAAAAAAAAATCTCTCCTCCTTAAGTTGTGAATGTTGGGTATTAAGTTAAAGCAATGAAAAAAATAACTAAGACAGCTACCTACAGCATGGATGAAGTAGCAGACAGATTTTGCTCAGGTACACAACTAATGGCCATACCTAGGTTACAAACTCATAGGAAAGAGGACATGTTTGGTAAAACTTTATACCCTGCATAAATATCCCCATCAAAGGTACAAGGTAATTGGTTCTCATGAAACGTCACATGAGTAACAGAAGAAAAGGATGATGAAAATGCAGGAAGATAACTGGCAACTCGATGCTCCTCTAGCTTCTCTATTTAACTGAAGACTAAGCAGTGAAAAACCCCGAGGTTATTCTCAAGGAGGAAAGGACAGCCAATTAAAAGGACAAAATGAAAAGTTTTATTTAAGGGCACCCTTGCCCCTCCTTCTGCTTGTAGGGGAGTTCTTATTTTCTACATCACTTTCTCCTTTATACTTGTCCTAATGAAGTTATTTTCTACTCCTCCCCAAAAAAGAAAGACAGACAGACAGACACACAAAGAAAGAAAGAAAGAAAGAAAGAAAATAGTTGCTTTTTAAAAAAGTAAGGTAAACATGAGAGTACACTATCCCAAAATCGAGAATGGAAAATGTCTCAGAGAGAAAATACTCAATAGCATCAAAAGTAACAAGAAAGTCAAGCATAGCCCAAGTCTTAAAAGAGAGAGAGAGAGAGAGAGAGAGAGAGAGAGAGAGAGAGAGAGAGAGAGAGAGAGAGAGACCAAAGGACAATAAGCCATTCCAGAGCATACGTCAATTTCATAAAACCAATCATCGAAGTCCCAATATAAGAAGTGAGAAAGAAATGAACAGAAACCATGAGGACACTCACTTGAGATGACTGTGGAAAAAATCCCTACAGTTATTGTGTACAGAAAACAGAAAAAAAATGATGGAATTCCAGCTTTGGGTAAGTTTGCCTATTCCAAGTAGGCACTCAGTTGTCAAATTTAAGAGTAGTTTTTATGCCCAAATTGATTTCAGAACAAGCCCCACATATAATGATTTACTGGACAAGATCAATAGAAACTGTGCAAAAGAGATTATACTGTTCAGTGATCCATGTTTAATCAATATCCATAAAAGAATGAGGTAAGGTGATACAATGGCCCAAAGCTTCCTGAAATTGCTCTTTAACAAATTCACCCAGGAAAATAAACTCCACACACGAACAACAAGTAAGCAGCACACTCTCTACTTACTGGTGACAACATAGCATGATCAAATATCATATGAAGAAAAAAATAGCATGTAGGAGTATGTCAACATAACCAAGCTGGAAATCTTAGTTTAGAGAATCAAAGTTGTATATAATACACCATAAGGCCCTGTCAACTTTTCCAGCCAAAATTAAATAAATAAAACCAACTTTCAATGTAAAATGTCATAGAAGTAGAAGCTTTGGCCATTTTTAATGGCACACAAAAAGTTCCTGGAGAGTAAACTACGAGTGAAGATTAGAGCCTTGCTCAATTCTATTATATCAGAGCTAAAGTAAAATATTAAATATCTACCAATAATATTAGCTTAAGTAACATATTAGCTATTATCCCACCACCTGAGGTGGACTGAATGTATGAAATGGGACAATATACAGACCTTATGTAATTATTAAAGAATCCCTCTTTATCCAGTATAGATGGGTCACTTAACTGGCCTGGAAATAAGATGGCAGATGACTTTTTCAACTTATTGAATAAAATTTGTAGCTTTATTAAAAAAAACTGTCAATGATAGAAGGAAACTTGCTACAACTATTTTAGTGCAAAAGCATTCCGTATCAAACAATTTCAACACAATACAATTAAAGAAAAGGTTAAATTCCAGGAAGAGAATGGGGAAAGCAAGGCATTCTACTAGTAAGTGAAAGCGTTTCCAGACAAAGTCAGTAGCCTAACATAATCACCAAACTAAAAATTCCATGACATTTCTACATGTTAACTGAAAAGTGATCATCTATATCTTCCCATGTTTCTCGGCCACACATCACTTATCTTTCAGTAACAGCAGCAAAAGCAAGCAAACATTTAATTTCTTAATAATAGTGTTTTTATTGATAGTGACTATGCTTTCCTATTTAATGGGTATCTTAGGAAATATATATCCATCTCTTAATTATGACAGTAATTCTTCAAGAGAATTAATACAGTTTACTACATGTAACTGTAGGGGCTCACATCAGTGAAGTTACTCTGACAACCAAATGATTGATGGGGCTAGGATTGAAACCCAGATTAGTATATGTTCCACACCAACACATTCAACTATAGCAAACTACCTCACTTAGCGTGTTCTGTCTAACGTTTCATTAAATCAACTACAATACATAAAAACAAAGCAGAGAAACTGGCAACTGGTACTTAGCAAGTGTGTAAATAACAAACAGTTCAGCTCCAATGAATTCTATACTGTAAATAATCTAACAGTGACATCCACAAAGACACGGAGTCCTACAAAGTTACAAGTAAGATACCAGGAACAGCAAATTCCACTACTAAAGATGATAGAGAAAACCACAAACTAACAAAAAGAACAGAAATCAATCAGCACATCCACTGAAAAATCAGGTAGCAATTCGAACATCATGCAATGATTTAACTGTTTCCCAAACGCAAACATCATTATTCTTAGGTCATTTTCTATTCTAGCCTTTCAATGCATATGGTCATAATCAGCTTTAAAATAAAAGTATCAGTAGGAATTTTTTGTCAAGGAATTATAGTTACTAATAATATATAATATGAATGGATACTCAAATTTGACTTTTGCACGAAGTGCAGTGAAATTTCCCTGGTATAAAATACCTTCCATAAGTCATCACTTGGCAAAACAAAGAACAACAAAAAATGTGTCACATACAAGGAGAAGAGTTGTACTTTCAGCAGTTACGCAGAGCTAGCTAGAGTTTAACATAAAGGTTGTTACAAATACATCAATACTTGGGCAGACTGGAACCTTTTAAAGCTTCTAATCAATAAAATGGAAATGCATAAAAAAATTTAAAAATCTACATGAAGGGGATCGCTAGAAAAACGCGAGCATTGTTCTATCAAATGAGAAACGAATCAAGAACTGTTTATTTCTTGTTCTCCTCATTCCTTACTAGATATTTCACTAGTTTAAGGTATGAAGTTACAAAACAACACTCAAAAAATAATCCTGCTACCTTTTAACTATATTAACACATGTGAGGTACCTACACAACACATTTGCTCATGAAACCTTCTCCTGAATGACTTCAAAGACCACGGCTCTCTCATAACTAATTCTAGGCTCGGCACACTCCTTAGCTTGCCATATTGTATTCTCTTCTTCTGTACACTTCGTAAACATTACTGACCTCAAACTTACTTTTTTCCTTTGTATTCTTACTGTATGATCCATTATAAAGATTCGATTATTACTTGATATGCTTATCATTCTTAAATCACTTTATTTCCACCCCAGGTCTTTACCCCCAGGTGCAGATTCACCACTGTAATTTCTTACCTCTCACATAGGACTTTCAAATAAAGATGTTCTACCATTAACCTATTTTCAGTTATCCTTTAACTGGATCACTACATTGGTGAAAGCTATTTTATCTCAATACACTAAATCTCAGTAAATCTTTGGCTCTTTTCTCCCTAAACTTAACATCTAGTTTTAAAATTCTGCTCCCATTTCTACTGTGTTGAATCCTTCAATAATTATGTCTTACATCATTTTATCATTAATTCACTTATTCTATACTTGTAACATACACTGCGATAAGGCAAAGTCAATACAAAAACAAAGCGCAATCATAGTCTTGAGGGAAAGAGACAAGTAACTAAAACACGGTAATAGGGTATATGGAAGGGCTATGAATTTTTCATAGTCTTCTAGATTTAAAAAAATTCTTCCCTTGATTCCACTCAAATTTCTTCTAAATATTACTAGGATTGTCTTTTAAAACATTACTACACTAGTGCTCAAAAATAACCTTTTATTCTCACTACCTATTGGATAAAGCTTTAATAACCAGGGCAGTCAGTACTTTCCAAAAGCTGATTACACTTTAACATAACAGTTGTCTTTGCTGAATACTCTTTACAACCCAGAGTTTTTCAGACTGAAGAAAGTTGGCTTGACTAAAATACCCTCTCCTCAGGGAGGCTTTCCTGAACACTGTCAAGCAGAATTAATTACTCCCTTCAATGGGCCTGTACAGCATTTTGTTCCTATCCTGAATGAAACACATAAAATACTGCATTAGCCTTAGTTTAGCTATCTGGCTCACAGACTGTGAGCTCCGTAGAGCCATCAACCATGTCTTGACCATCTTTACATCACTAGAAACTAGCACCCGCTTAATAATGAAAATGCCATTAGATTGACAGATAACATAATGTTACCATACTAAAAATTCCTAAATTCTACAACACAGTACAAACTAAGATGACCTCAGAATTCACCGGTATTTATTACTTTTAATGTTGCCTATTAATGATTAATTTATATATTTTCACCTCTAGTAGGAAACTTAACAGTTAGCTTATGTATTTCCCTGGTGACAGACAACAACGTAGACAGATTTTCCTGTGGAAAAATGGGACAATGTTTAGTCATACTACATGGCATCAGCAAACCCAAAGCAACTGTATGCATGCAGCTTTTTACTAAAAGCCCTCCAGGTATGAGCTAAAAAGTCAGAAGATACATACACACACACAGGCGCATGTGCATCCATTACTGATGTCCCATTCACAGGATAATACTCTCTGTAGACAACACTGCCCTTTTTCTCTAGGACTTTCCCTTTTATTAAAAATTTCTTTTGTGAATCAGAAAGGAGAGAATTGTCTGAGATTGACTGAAACCTACAACTATCAATAACATATAGTTCCTACCACTGAAATCATTTCCTGCACCCCTCTGATAGATGACTATTCTATTCTAAAAATAAGTATTAGTATATAATCAGAAAAGGCCAGTTGTCATAATTTCTGTATTTAAGAATTAATATTTAACACTTGGGAAAATTATAAAGAATAAAGTAAGTTTGAGATGTCACATGTCCACACAAAAATGGATCCCCTGAACTCGTTCTTAAAGTATGTTAGACCATGTACTCTGATATAAAATCACAGTGGAAAGGGCTACACTGCCTTGATAAATATTTTAAAATAATTTGAAACATATAGGTAAACCAGCAAGAGAGTAAGGACTGCTCGGGAAGAATAACTCAGTGGCTAAAGTGCTTGCCTAGCAAGCTCAAGGCTTTCAGTTGGATTCCCAAGCTCCAAATAAAGCCGGGTGTAGTGGCATAAGCCTGTAATTCCAGCACTGTGGAAGCTGAGGCAGGAGGAATGCTGAGAGTTTGAGGCCAGCGTCATCTCCATAGCCAGTTCAGAACCAGGAAAGACCTTGTCTAAGCGAGAGAGAGAGAGCGAGAGAGCAAGAGAGCAAGAGAGAGAAAAAGAGAGAGGGTAAGTAGTACTGGAAATCAAAAACTAAGTGAAAGATGAACTCCGAGAAATAAACATCAAGAGGATCAGATCTGACCTTGGGTGAAATTGCTAAAACCTAATTTACTTGAGATTCAGTGTCTGAGGCCGCAAGTACGGGGGATTGGGAACAAAGTCCAAGGCCTGATTCATCAAAGTGGGAAAAGTAACAGGAAACAGCCCCATGAACCACAGGAGACTACACTTCGGCTTAATACCAAATTGGAAATAAATTTGTTCCTCTCCCTAGGAGCCTGAAAGAAAATTGCCTATAGCAAATCTTTGTGATGAGTAGAGACGATTTTATAAATATATACTGTGAGATGGTGTCTCACTCAGCACTCCAGGATAGTCCTGCACTCTTTATATAGCCCAGGCAAGCCTAGAACTCATGGCAATCACCTGCCTCATCATCTAGAGTGCTGGGATTACAGGCACATGACACCACACCCAGCTATTATATATATATGGTAACTTCAGGATGAAACCCAGGACTTTTGCCTCTTAGGCAAGCATTCTAATCAAAGAGCTACACCTCCAGCCCGATATGAGAGGGTATATTTTCTTTTCTCAGAGAATTCCTAATCAAAAGACAACCTTCATGAAGATTGAAATCATGGTTTCACAAAACTTTAAAAAAAAATAATTAAACCTGGTTTGTTTTAACATAACCCTCCATTACTAGCAACATAGTGAAAGTAAAGAGGAAACTCCTCTGAAGATTATTAACTCTTATAGCAGGCCCTAAAGTACAAACACAGGTAGGAGCTAGGGGTGGAACTCAACAGTAACAGATTAAGAGCACTTGCCATCATGCACAAGGCCCTGAATTCAATTCCCCAGCGTCACATTAATTGGGCAAATGCTTATAATACAAGCACTCAGGAGGCCGAGGCAAGAGGATTGCTCTGTATATAAGGCAAGCGTGCATTACACAATGAGTTCTATAGAATAGCCAGGAATATAAAGACTTTGTCTCAAAAAAGGAAAAAGAAAACCCTAAAATATTCCCAAAGGTATATATAAGCATCTCTACTGGTCAAGATGGTGGCTGAGTAACAGAGCTGTGCAATGTCTCCTCATGGAAACACTTAAAAAGGTGAGAATATAGTCAAAAACTGCCTGTTCAATGTAGCTAGGACAGGGAGGAGTGCCCCAACAACTGAAAGGAGACCATAGGAAGGTCCGAAACTCTGAAAACACATGTGAAGCTAAGGTAAATAGCATCCCAGGAAGCTGCTGCAGGCTGAGTGTGAATGGCTGGGAGCTGCAGGCATCCACCGACCAAGGAAAGCCTGATTAAAATTTCTGACCCAATTAAGCAAGGACCCAGAAGTGGGAATTGACAGCAACTCGTGGCCCCAGCCTCCAAAAAAAGGGCCTGCAGATACTGTACACTACAAATGCAACATGAGCTCTCTATAGAAAAAGACTTCCTGGAACCTAGATCAGAAAAATCAGTCCACAAACATAAGAGAAAACAATGTAAACAGGAGTCATTTTTTTTTTAAAGAGACTGAGACTGTATGGGAACCTGACTAGGTCAAGAGATAAAGGAAGGTAGAAGGCAGCCCAGACTCCAATAATCTCCTCTCCAGATGGGCAGGAGTGGGGCTACTTCCTCCTGTCCCAGGCCCAGGAGAGCACACAGCTCAGGTTTCACTCTACTCAAATTCCCAATTTTCCCCTGTCCCAAGACCTTTATCAGAAATCACATGGATCAGGTTTCTAAAGACCAGCCATGCAAATTATCTGACATTCAGACCTCAAATTTCCTCCAATCTGAGAAAGACCGGCACCCTCCAACCCTGGCTAACCCCCCTCCCTCAAACTGTGTATAAGCCTGGCACCTGTAGATGATAAAGGAGCTGTTGCACTGATTCAGTCTCCTGGAAGTCCTTCCTTCCATCCTACTCAAGGCCACTCAAGACCCTGCTCCCCCAGATTTCATTGATCCCTGATGGCAAGTGGCCAAAGGTGACCAGGGACCACAGAGACACTGTTAAGACTGAGCTGTTAAGAGTAAAAGAAAGCTCAGAAGACCACATCAGGCTTTGGGGGTCATTCTTAAACAGTATCTAGGATAAAACCGGCACAAGACACAATTGTTGAGAGTAGGCAAAGGGCACCTACCTGCCTCAGGAAAGGCTTGGGTGTGGTGGGAGCATTTCCAAAAATGGAAAGCACCATTCTCAGGGAAAGGAAGCCAGGACAGGCTGGAGAGCTTTGCTGAGGGAACTGGGGATGAAAAGGACACCTCAAAGGCCATCAGACTGTTAGGTGCTCCCTCACTGTCTACTCCCAGCACAGAACTCAGAGGAATTTTAGCTCCCCAACCACACCCTCACAGGCTTTCAAAGAAATCTCTCAGCTAGGCCTTTAAAGTGAAATCCCTCAACAACAGAATTATGGGAAGAAGACATGGCAACAGGATACAAGTAGAAATGGCTGAGACCTCAGAAATTAATGTCATGGTCCCTGAAATAGTGGAACTCACAGGGAAGTCAAAAAGCAAATAAATGAGTTGAAGATCCAGTTCAAACAAGATATCCACAAAGAAATGCAAGCAATAATTAGTGGCCTTAAAGAAGAACTTACTAAATACTGGTCCCCATGGATTCAAACCTTACTGAGAATATGGATGCCACAAATGAAGAGTTGGCTGATGTAAATAAGGAAATACATGATATGAAGGAATATTCTGTAAGAGAAGTGGAAATTTTGAAAAGAAATCTAGCTGAAAATCAGGATATGAAAAATAAATTTGAAAACAGAGAAAGTCAACTAAAACATTGTGAGGACAGAATTTGAGACCTTCATGACATGGCCGAGGAAGCAAATGCCATAATTAGGAACAACTTCAAAATTAGAAATGAGCAAAGTAGCTGTATACAACAGTTGATGGACGATTCAACAAGAAACAACCTCAGAATTATGGCTGTGGGAGAAACAGTAGAAGACAGTACAGAAGGAACAATGAATTTATTCACTGAAATCATACAAGAAAATTTCCCAAATGTAGGGGGAAAAAAAGTAACATTCAAGTACAAGAAGCTTATAGAACACCTAAGAATCCTAACCAGCAATGACACTCGTCATGACACACCATAATCAAAACCTCAGAAACAAACCATAAAGAGAGAAAATTTAAAGCAGCAAGAGAAAAACAGACATTACTCTACCAAGGCAAACCCATTCAAATTACCACAGATTTCTCAATGCAAACTTTAACGTCCAAGAGAGCCTGGAGCAAAATATTTCAAGCTATAAATAACAGCTAGTGTCAACCCAAGTTGTTGCATCCACCAAAATTACTCCTGAAAATTGAAGAGGTAAAAATTTTTCATGACCAAGAATCCCTAAAGAAATGTGCAACCACTAGCCCAGCACTGCAGATTGCAGAATATACTGGAAGGAATCTTGGAGACAGAAAGAGAGATAAGCTGGGCCAAAGAACAAGGAAGAAAGAAAACATCTACAGAAAAAGCATAACAAAACAATGGACTGTTATTTGTATCATTTGATTGTCATCCTACTAAAACAGTGTAAGATTTCTCATAAAACCTGTGAAACTTCCCCATATATTTATTATTTTTAATAGTATATTAGTTTGCAAAAAACAATTATGTTCAACATGGAAAAATGAAATAAAATCTTTTAAGAATATGTATGCATGAATTTATAAATGGGTAGGTAGATAAAATGATTAACCAAATCTGGCAAAATCTTAGTAATCAGTGAAATGTGACTGAATATTTTATGAAAGTTAAAAATTGAGTCTGAAATAAATACCTATGCCATTATATCCATTGCTTATAAATAATTACTTTTGTGAGAGAGGCATAAGTTCATTTAATGTAGCAATTCACTTATTCAGTCTTTGATGTAAGTTTGATCTAAGAAAATTGACTGATACTATGATAACTTGAATATCTTTTGAATGTGCAAATATTTACTTTTCAGTAATTAGCTAAGGAAACTGAAATTTAACTTCTTTTCCTTTCTCACATTTTCTAGAATTAGAAATGTCATTGTTATAGTTTTTTTCTTACGTGGAATGGTGGGTGATATACTAAGATACAAAAAAAAAAAAAAAAAAGAAAGAACTTTAAGCAACTTGTTCCAGTAAAGGGCTCTGCTGGACCCTGAGAAGAGCTATCAAGATTTGGCCACTGTAAGTGAATCAGACGCAAAAGATTAAATATGTTAACTATCGCATGGTTTCTCTGATCTAGGCAACATCGAATACAGACATTCTATAAAACCAAATGGGTGTGATAGTGAGAGTTAGGGGAGATGAGGAGGGTGTGGCAGGGCCAAAAATGGGAAGGCACTGTAATGTTGATGTGATATATATATATATCCACCTACATATACGTATACATATATATCCACATACATACATACATACACACACACACACACACACACACAGACACAAAGTACTCTGGTTCACTGTAAACATGTACTTGATACCTATCTATCTATCTATCTATCTATATATATATATAAAAATGGGGGAAAATGAAGTAAGCATTTCTAATACATTTACAGAAATGAAATTAATAAAGAAAATGACTAAGTAGATTTGAAGAATGACAGTTATTTTCTATATTAAGAAAGGTAACAATTCATAATCTCAGAGAGTACAGCAGAAAGTAAGATAGATTTCAGAAGGTATTCGTGAAAGTGGAAGATACGCTGAAGGAATTATCCAGAATGCATCACTTAGAGATTTGAGGAAAACAGGAGAAAGTTTATAAAAAATGAAGTGCAGAATGTTATAGCGTAATTTTTGCATAATTCAAATTTCCAAATTTCTAAAATTTCAATGTGTGATATTAAGAGGGAGAGAGGGTTAGACAAGGCAATATTTGAAGAAATAACAGTTCATTTTTCAGAATTAACAACACAGATTCAGAAAATCAAAAAAAAAAACCCTAAGAAAAAGAAATAAAAAGAAAAGTCTTCATCTGAACCTATTATGGCAAGACTGTTTAACACCAAAGACAAATAGGTACTATGGTCTGGATTTGGAAAATCTCCCAAAAGCCTCACGTAATGGGTATAACTGTCAAAGAGGGTGCTATTAGGGGACAGGGGCTGGCTGGAAGGGGTTTTGCTTGTATCTTCAATGCCTTGAGAAAAATAATAACAGCTTAGAATTGTATATTCAGAGAAAATATTTTTTAAAAGAGAGAGAGGTAAAATTAAATGTATTTTAAGAACGGCCAAGCCTGGATGTATTGCACTATGATCACCTTCTCACCAAAAAAAAAAAAAAAAAGAAGCCCTAAGGATATCAGGATATCATACCTTATTTAAAGAAAATGATCTAGAAGGGCACTCTAAAACATGTTAATGGATGTTAAGCAAAGAGAGTAGTAAGAATGTGGGCAAATCTAGACAAATACTGACATAACTGCAAACACAATGATGTTTCCATTTACCACACAAATGGACAATAATCCAAGAATTTCATACCCAGAAATATGCTTTAGAATAATTTCTATTGAAGGTTAGACCAGCACTTCCAAGATTACCAGATATTTCCTCATGGATAACAATAACCAGCAAATCAATCTCATATATTCCAAAACCCATTTATCATCTTTTTCTGAGCCTGTTCATCCTTTCTTTTCCCTGTTTAATTATACTAAAATTAGCACATTCCGCAATTACATAGCCTTACATCTCTAGTCTTCTTTAACTTCCCTCTATACATTATAGTCTGTTATGCTGGACAGCACAGGAGTGAGATGCAGAGTCCTAGGGATTCCAACACATTAATTATATTCTTACTCCCATCCTGCTCATTTCTAAAGGTATAATTCTTATTCATGCCCTCAGATCTCACATCCTTCCATTAAACATCCTTGTAATGGGGCACCACATAAAAATGTCAGGGATACACACCTCCTTTTGAAATGCAGAGTTTTATGAGCCTGGGGCTGAATGGGGTAGGGAGGTTGCCAGATCAGAAGAGCCCTGAGCAATAGTTTCAGGAGTATTTTATATAGAGTTTTTACTTTCAGTTTAAGACTTTTGGAGGGTTGTGTGAGACTGGTATACAGCAACAAAGGTAAGCTATTAATGTTAATGAGGTGTGGGAATACCTTCACAGATTACACTTCAAAAGGTATGTTAATTACCATTCTTCCTACAGGTGGTTTAGGCAATAATCTTCCTAGTGGTCACATCCCTACTGACCTCCCTGCCCCATTTTACACTCTTTTTAAGCTTTTACTCACTTTCTCTCTTTGAGCCCTCTATCACATCCTTAAATACAATTCTCATCAATTCTGTCCTCCAAGGTCCCTCCAAATCCTACCAACCAAAGTCTGTTATTTTGTAGACTGCACTTTGTTTAATGGTCTCTATAATCCAGCTCAAACATATCTTTCTAAAACCATGTTCTGCTATTTCCACTGAAGTTAACACCCGTGCTGTCTTGAACATGAAAATTGCAGGCTAAGTCATGTTATATGCGTGGCATTATCTGAAAGCTAAGAAATATTCATCTTCTCTCTCTGCCACATTATTAAGTGTCTGAATCTTTCTCTGAGTCAGAGGCCCAGCTGAAGGAACACCCTGAACTGACGATTTACTCCTCCTTTCTTTCCCTGTCTTCTTTTCCCTAATCCCTCTGAAACTGCTACCCCTTCATGTCACTTAGAGGACTTTTATATGTATGGTATATTCTTATTAGCTGTGCATATAACTTATTCCTGGACATTAAGGTATCAAATATAAGGGTCTATATCTAACTCAGTCATTTTTATGGGCCTTCCAATACTTAGGAAAGTGCCTTTCATATGTTACATAGTTGATAAATACAGCTAATATTGACAAATAATTTGCCTTTCACAAACACATTTCTCAATATTACATTGAAGACCTATAAATCAAATTTCACACATTAAAAATCTCTGGTGTTTGTCAACTGTTTTGGTTTTCGTTTTTTTACTAGAGATTGAACACAGGGCCTTCTCTTTGAGCTACACCCCAAACGCTTTTTTTTATTGTCTATTTGAGACAGTGTCTCATTAAGTCTTGAGATTGCCCAGGATGGGCTGAAAAGTACAATCCTTCCGCTTCAGGTTCCCAGAGGCTAGGATTAGAAGCATGCACCACCACACCAGGCTGTCAGTTTTTATTTTTAATCAAAATAGAAATGAGAAAAATGATTTTTTTAAAGTAGATTAGGCCATGTTCTTAAACGGTGTCTCATCTCAAAGTAAATGGAGAAAGTGGAATTTCTTTACACCAGAGATGTGATTCCAACCCAGGCATGGACCATGCACACGTAGCTGCTGTAGCTTTCATTTTTCCCTCTTTAGCTAATTAAAGAAATCTTACATAACCAATAAAAAATATATTCAGCAATTTAATGGGAATGGCCATGCAACACAAAGGTATTATAATTAGATCCTTTATGTCATTAGATATCTTGAGGTGAGAAGAAAAAGAGAAACAAACCAAGACAGTAATATACTACTAAAACACCAAATGGATTAATTTAGATAATACCAAAAACATTAAAGCAGACATTAAAGTATGAATCTGTATCTCTACATATATTTGAAAATATTGTAAAATCCAGACTCTGGAAGCAAATGTTAAACACATACCTCAAAACTACTATGCTAACACATGAGACATCTATCCACATATCCCTAGTACCAACTGGAAAATCTGCGAATTGTAGAGCCTTATTCATAAAAGAGGGAGACAAAAGGCCTCCTTTCAGTTTCTACCTTCCCTGAACCATAAAAGTTAACAACCCTGGCAAGACAGATTGTTCAATTAAGAGTCAAGAACTTCATGACTTAAATATTCTAATCAGTCTTTACTATCACCTTATTTATGTTATAGATGGCCAGAAAGGGAAAATTGTGGTGTTCTGTAGAAATTTAGTCTTTAAAAGTCAGTAACAAAAAATTTGAAAACAGTAAATTTATATTCATATTGTTCTAGATATTATGTAAGAACAAAAATTAATCATTACATTTGAAAAAGTTTTAGAAATGGATACTTTTGGGGATGGGGACTGGAGAGGGTACTGGGGAATGAACCCATGCCAGGCAAGCACTGTAATGTTAAGATATATGACAAGACTGGAACTGATAAAAACAACATGTAAATTCATATTACCACTATCACTCACATAATTACAAATTCAAAACACAATACTTTAAACTATTTACTTTAAATTCAACAACTAATTTAAAAGTAATGAATGCCCAACAGTGGCTGCAACAGAACAAAAGTTAAAACAGAAATAAATGCCAAGATTTCCAAAGCTAAGAGAAATCAAAGGAAAAGGGAGTACAAAAAATAATCAGATGGACATATTAAATAGAATCCTCAGGCAATGATCTAGTTTAATGTAACACTCAAAGAGCATAACAAAGTTCTTCTGCTGCCTTAAGCTAGGGGAATATCTTTGTATGGCTTCACAAAACTGACACATTTGAATAAAATACAAAGATGACTTCCAATTTCAATGTTAGTAGTAAGAGTATATCCTTTCCAGAGGATAAACAAAAACAAAAATCATGGTTCAATTATTTGCAAGACTCTTGATGTCTAATATAGCTGGCTGAATTCAAATGAAACTGGTTTAATATGTTCTCCTAATTATGCTACTAGTATTTAATGAACCAAGTAAGTATACATGATTATTTATAGGGAGAGGGTATAAGGGGAAAAGATGAATCAAAAGGAAAGACTGGTTTTTAAAAATCCAGTTTGGACAAGGTAGGAAAATAGTAAAGAAAGCACCGCATCACTCCTGGATTAAGGATGAAAAGGTACACCGTTAATTCTAAGGTATGTTTTAGAGAAATCTTAAAGGTTAAAAATAAGGGATTCTTGAATATTTTTAAAAACACAGATAAAAGCATATCAAATTTCTCTACCAGATGATAATACATAGAAGGAAGCATCAAATGTCATCATGTCCCAAACCTCAAATTCTGGACATATGTCTCAGAACACTAACAAATAATGCATCTGACAAGCTGGTCTAAGGCATTTTGCTCAGGGAATTAATGAATGCTATAATTAGCTTCATTGGAAACACCAGTAATACAAGTAATTTTTATTTATTTTATCTCATTGGGCTGGAACTCACTTTGTAGTTCAGGCTGGTCCTAAACTCACTATGTAGCCCAGGCTGGCTTCAGCTGACATGAATCCTGCCTCAGCCTCCCTAGTGCTGGAAATACAAGCATGACCTACCACACCCACGTTATACGGTGCTAGTGAACTGAACCCAGGGCCCTGTGCTTGCTTGAAAATTGCTTTAAAGGCTAAGCTATTTCCAGCTTCTCAAGTAACTTTAAAATTAATGGGAGTTCCTGTACAGTGCATTGCATATAATAAGTGCTAAAATACTATCTCAAGTGTAAATGAAAGTATGTGAACTATAGGAATATTGCTAAAGTTTGACATATACTTATGTGTTAAGACTTGTTATTAAGCCAGTCAAGACGAGAACGAAACAGTTTCAATGCTGAGGAAGAGGAAAGAATTGAAGTAAACAAGTAATTTCAGAAAATAAAGTAGAATATTGAATGCAAGAGATCTGAGTTTAATTACTCATTCAATTTATTAGACATAAGAGAATCTGTTTCATCACGTGTTATTTCCTAACTATAATATATACTTTTTGCCACAAAATTACCAGACATAAATTCTACAAAACTCTGAGAAACGTATAAACATATAAACAAATTCATGAGGACTCCACAATGAATTATTAAAACTATTGTTTAATTTTTGAGGTGGAAATAGATTCTGCTTTCTCATTAAAACCCTTTACCTATTTCCATTAGATATATTATCATTTTATTAACTTAATCACTGAGACAATTCACATGAAGTAATAACATATTACCACTAGATAAATCCCTATACTTTTATTAGAGTAGGTATTTGCTACTTCTTCATTGTACATATTTTAAAAGTTAATTTTTTGCAGTACTGAGGATAAATCAGATGTTATATCACTGAGCTATGTTCCCAGGCCCCTTGATTTTATTTTTTAATATTGTGACAAGGTCTCAATAAATTTCCTCGGTGGATCTTAAACTTGTAATACTCCTTCCTCAGTCTCCCAGAGTGCTGAGATTATAGGCAAGCACCAGCATGATTTGCTTAAAACTTAAAATTATTAATAACAATTTAGCTGCTACATATGAGTTTCCAATTATCGCATGCCTGGATAAGATCATGAGAGCACATGTAAAAGCGAAAAGCCAGGATTTAGCTTGAATATCATATCCTCATTATATTTTGAGGGTTTGGGGCTGTGTTAATATAAAAGTAACTCATCCTGTTTTTGCATCCCACCAGCAGCACACACACACACCTAACGTACAGGCAACGGTCACTCAAAGAGCTCCCCAAGAAAAGAAGCCACGCTTACCACAGACACTGTTGATTCCAATGCTGTGTGAAGGGAGCTAAAAGATACAACTGTTCTCTTATGTCATAAAGACACTATTAAAAAAAAAAAAACACAGGAGCATTTCACTAGGGTAGACTGAAAAATGCTCACAGCAGACTCTGGAAGAAAATAAACATCAAAATAATTTGTCACAATAATTAACTATAATTCATTGAAAAAGGAACTTCTGTATCTATACAGATGAGAAAAATTAACTAGATAGATACACAGAGAGACAAGCCTGCAGGAAATGAGATAGTCTAAGTAGATCTGGCTTAGTAGCATGTCAAGTTGCAAATATTTTGTGCTGGCAACCCATCATTCCACAACCATTATGGAAAGATAACACAGAAATATTCAGTTAAGGAGCAAGATATTTTCAGCGAAGGAAAGTGGTTCCCCATAGACTGCTTACTAATTGCAATGAAAAATGCTAATAATATGCTGTAAACATTGTATATTCTTGATCAAATTATAAAAGCTGGCTTTACCAGAGAGCAGCAGACAGTGACTGTGTACCCCTAGACAGGATAAGTTATATAGTACCACCAAAGCACAATTCTGACCAAGAGTGACTCTCTTGGGTCTGTTCATCAGGAAACATGAGGCAAACCCCAAATTAATACTGTGTTAAACAAAAGATTCACATATCTTTTAAACTCAGAGTCAGAGAAGACAAAAAAAAATGTCTGTAGAATTTTTCCAAATTAAAGGAGACTGAGGAGGAGATGGAGATTGAGAGAAAGAGGGGAGGGAAGGGAGGCTAGAGGAAAAAGGTAGGGGAGGACTGGATAAAGACTTCCAAGGGGGAATCGGGCAAAGGGTATATTCCAGTGTTCCTTACAATCTTCTTAATCTTGTAATTTCTGTATGTTTGGAAGGGTTTGTGAATTAAAATACACAGTTTCATCTTAGTGCTTATTACAATACTATGTGACACGACTATTTTGCTAGTCTTGCTTTAAAAGATGTTATCAGGACTGATATTTAAAAGATACCAGGTGAGAAAAGGAAACCAGAAGCATCACCTCTCACCATCACTAATAGGTTGGAATCTCAGATCAAGACAGCACATACATGAATAGCATATAATATTTTACCTGTCTACAGGAAAAGCTAAGGTACAATTTTCATAGAAATGTTTTTTTTTTAATTGGAAGAAAGTCAGAGCACCCCTTTAAAATACCTTGTATAAGCCTCTGATTTTTTAGCTTATAAAATTGAAGTCACACAGGAAAACCAGACTAAAATCCAAGGCCTCCTCTTAACACATGCTACCCTACCTGTGGAAGAACATACTGGTAATCTGAAATGTTTTAAGTAAATCATTTATATATTATCCTATGAAACAAAACAGTTTTTCGATTAACTGTTATACAAGGTACTTTTTTTAAAAGTTTGTATCATATACTTATCCACAATGAATTATTTTAGACAAAGGATATTATACAAAACTAAGCTTAAATTTTTAAAAATCATTATAATCACAGATAGCCATAATTGATGACATTCCACTTAAACTATTCCCATTAAATGTACCATGTCAACTGGATAAATAAAATGGGATGCATTTGCACTGGGCTATCTCCAATGATGCTGCAGAGATTTTCATTCAGCCATTGGTTTACAAGGTAATTGTTCTGACAATATTTAATCTTTGTACTATATTTGAGGGGAAAATAGGTGTGTCTAACCAACTTAGCCATAGCAGACTTCCCATCTTATGTTCAGATGTCTTAGTTAGTCTCCTTCATTTAGAGACTGCAGCAATTAACTCAATCTGTCCACTTCAACTTCATATGTTATTTGCACTGACTTCCGCATCCACATCCAGAACCTATTTAATTTCTTGGCTTTTTAATCAACTCTATCTTTTCCTGAACGCAACTTCTGTTATTCAATACCACTGTCACAACCTGAAAAACAAAAATAATTTCTCAAATCCAAAATCAATGAAACAAACTGATGGCCTGCTTTCCTATAGTCCAATGATTAACCAATGAATCCCTGAGCAATTCCTGGTGCGGGGCAGCAAACCAAGACTTTGTCCATGCTAGGGCAAGGATTCTATGTCTGACATAACAATTCTAGTTCCTGAGTCAACTCTTAGTGTCAAAGTGGCAACCAGCCCTTTGCCCAGCCATTTAAGCATCTACCTATCATTGTCCAGAGGTGCTCAGGTACTGCTATCTCTATTTTTAAGTTTCAGACTCCAATAAATTTTACTTGGAATTAGTAATCTTTGTCTAATACTCAAACTCAATATACTTTCTCCTCAGTAATATTACTTTGCAGTAACAATCATCAATTTAAACTCTACACTCAATATTGCCTCCCAATGACAACAATGCTGTACTGACAATTATTTCTCATTTTTGCAAATGTTCCAGCCATCATCAGTACTAGCCACACTGATGCTATGATGTTGCTGCTTAGCTCATGATAATACAGAAATTATTAAATGAAAGCCAGTTAGTCACTGTGCTAACAAATAATCCTGTATTTATATTATCTTCTTTATTATACAAATGAGAATAGGATGCTCTTGACAAAGTTAACCAAGGGTAGAGTGCCTACCTAGCATCCAAAAGGACAAGCACTTGATTACAGGGTTGATGTGCTGAGAGCCACATAAGTGGTCTCCTGATCTGGGCTGCTGACCACGTCACTCTTGCAGCTAACCCAACTGGATCTAAGACCCCTTCATTGTTTTTGCAATCTTTTAAATTCCCTTCTACATCCTTAACATTGTCCTCTCTAGTAGATTATTCCCATCACCTCAACAAAATAATATAATTCCCTAATACCATACTCCCCCTAGATACCACCTTTTTGGAGCTTCTCCAGACCCACCCTTTCGGAGACTCCTTTAACTCCTCTCACCTCCTATTTCACTCTTCATCTACACCAACATAGCATCTACCTCAGACCTACCTGCTTCTCTAAGTTCCTAAAGGATCATAGAACACAATGTATATTTTTTCCAATTGAATGGATGCATTGTCTTCTTCCCACCTAATCTCTCAGTAGCATCTGATTCATTTGATTATAATCTCTTACTGGGAATACTTTCTTATCTCAGTCCTAGGAAACATACCTTCCTTAACTTGCTTTTCTGCATCTTTCTTTAATTACTAAATGACAAAAAAACCAAATTCTAGTGGACGCTTCTCTCTCTTCTCCTTGTACAATCTTTCAATCTTTTACAAAATGCCTCATACACGTACATCATTGATGTTGTAATGCCACATATATACAAACAATCATGAATTAATACTACTAGGTATATCTAATTGATGGAATGCCAAACTCAAAATCTAACTATTCTAACATCTCTACAATAATTCTAAAAAAAAAAAAATTAAAATATAATATGGCCAAGACAGAACTGTTCTCTACACTGCATCCTTGCCACTAGCCAAGTATTTTTGTTTTTTAAGAAATAGTAGACTCTGAAAAAAATGATTGGGTGGGAATTTAAATGGAGCAAACTGAAGGCAGTAAGATATGACCAAAAAGGCAGAGTTGATGAATGTGTTAATATAGAAATTTTAAGTGGTTTTACACTCTTGGAAGCAAAAGGTGGGGGGCTAAACGAAAGCAGCAATGAAAATGACTTGTCCTTTTTACCAAAAAAAAAAGAAGAAGAAGAAGAGATAGATAAAGGAGCATGTTAGTATACTGATTAAAAGGATTCGATTCAGAAGAAAACATTAACTGTGGCACAGCGAAGGGAGTCAAATCACTGAGAGGCGAGAGTCTGTGCACAAGTAAGCGGTTGCTCCTCCTCGATGAGGGACTCTCGTTCACAGTAAGGAAAATAGTGCAGCATGAGAACAGACGACTGCTGTGAATTCAAGGCCAGCCTGGGCTACATAGTGGGTTCACGAACAGCCTGTACGACGGGGTAAGACCCTGTCTCAAAAAAAAAAAAAAAAAAAAAAAAAAACAGTATATAGAACTTGAATGTAGGATAATTTGATAAATTTAATAGCAGAAGATAAAGAGTTTCTAGATTTGTCAATGAACTAGGTCACTGGTGCCTGGGAGTATTTTCATGTGTTTGTGTGGTAAGTATTTTAGAGACTGAGGAATGGGTATTAAATAAGCAGGGAAAAAGAAGGTAGAAAACAACAGTGCTAAAGAACAAGACTGAAAACGTAAGAAATTTAAAACCTAGCATTAGGTGCCTATTTGGTCCTGCATATATTTTACTAAAAAAAAAAAAAAAAAAAAAAAAAAACACACATATATTCCAGTTTGGTGGATTTACAACAAAATCACAATTTCTTACTACACAGCTAAGTGTGTTTGGAACATAAAATAGTGGTGTTAAAGAACAAAACTGAAAAGAGAAAATTTAAAATATAACATTGGGTGCCTACTTGATCATGTATAGGATTTAGAAAAAATGTAGTGGGTTTTGTTTCTATTACAAAATCACTACTTCTTATTATAAAGCTAAGAATGTTTGAAAGGTAAAATATTACATATTATCTTTATGGTATGTCCAAACACAAAAGTCCATTATAACAGTTCATAATAAAATGAAGCTGTTAGAAACAGTTTGTAATTTTTCTTCACACAAATCTATTTCTGAATACAGATAGCAAAAATTAATTTTTAGACCTAGAGGTGTGCAATTAATGTGGCATCATGGGAAAGCTGTGTCCAATTCAACACATTTCTATTATTTTTTGCTTACCATTACATGCTCAGAAAGCATGATGTCTTAATGTTGAGAGTATTTATTTAAAATTATATCAAGAAAGTTAGTTTTATTTAAGACCAGCAGCACACACTGAAATTGTTTGCTTTCATTTTAGTATTTTAATTTATAGTTTTCTAAATGTAAATTTGGGAAAGAAAGTCTCTGTTCACTAGACGGCCAGTCGATTTTTTTAATATCTCCACTGGTTTGGTACTGTTATTTCATCAGTAGTATATTTACGTGCAGCCTTCATGGTTGGCCCTCAAAAGACTACAAATACTGAAACCATGAGTGTAATTCTCATCGCTTGAATACCTGCAAAGTACCATTAAAATTATATTCTACAAAAGGCAAGATATAGTCATAAAACTCTCTCTGATTTAGAGTTTCAATTTTCATCTTCAGTTTTTAGAAACAGTTTTTTTCCAGCTCCATTTTATTACAGGGCAAATAAAAGCAACGGAAGGGAGTTCTCCAAGTCATCAAATCCTCTCCATCAAGCAAAAAGTGAAAGTGCTCGAGCAATAAAGCTTTTCATGCAAAATAATTCATCCTAGGTTTTTAAAAATTGAAATGCTAAAATTCGGAAGCTTGCTCACATTCACAAACTGGCATTAATTTGAAAACACTATTAAGGGGCAAAAAAATTCTCTTAGAATATTAACATGAACAGGCCTAAATTTATCACCTTTTTAAATGAAAACAATATCCAGTAAGTTTTGACAAATTTTCATCTGCTTAAAACAAAATGAACCACATTTTCAATGGTTTAAGAAAACTTGAACTCTTAGAATAGATGATTACATATTTTAATCTGTAGGTACTATCAAGTATTTTTAAAATTCTAAGCTCTAAGACTGCTTGTAAATGAAAGACATTCTTGATATCTACCTAAAGTAATAAGGTTGGAAAAAGTGTTCCTTTTTATTTTTAATGGCTACAGAGAAATTATACATAAGTATGGGGTATAGTGTGACATCTCCAGGCAGACATACAATATTTAATAATCACACCAAGACAACTGATATATCTACCTCAGATACGTATCATTTCTCCAGGTTGGGAAGATTCAAGTTCTCTTGATATCGTTTATATCTTGACTGTCCCCAAAGGTCCACATGTGGAAAGGTTGATCCTGACCTTAGCGTTGTTGGGAGGTGATGGAAACGTTAAGAAGTGGGGCATAGAGGCAGGTCACTGAGCCAGGTTCTCAAAAAGGATTGTGAGAATCTTTCTCATTTCCTGGCCACAAGATGAGCAGTTTTGCCTCCACAATGATGTGGACTCATAGGCTCAAAGCAATACAGCCAACCTAACATTACTTTACAAATGTGAACCAAAACCTTTTTCTTTCTTTGTAAGTTGATTACAAAGTTGATTGGTATTTGTTATAGTACAAAAAAAGGTGACTAGCACGCTTCCTTGCAATCTATTTAGTAATATACAATTGTTTTTCTACCAGAAAATAGAATATTAGAAATCAGTGTTCCTACTCAGTGGCAACTCCATACCCATTAACCAATCCTTCTCCAACCGTCCTTCTACCACAATCTTCTCAGCCCCTGGTAACCACTATTCTATTTCTTTAACACCAACTTTTTAGGTTCCACATATAAGTGAAGATGTGAGATACTTGTTCTTCTGTGCCTGATTTACTTAATGCAATGTTCTCCAGTTCTATGTTGCTCCAAATATGAGAATGTCATTCTCTTTAGAGCTTAATAAGACTGTGTATATATACCACATCTTTATCGATTCAACTGTTAATTAACACCCCTATTTTCTCTATTAATGAGTAGTCATGCAATAAAAAAGTGAATACAGATTTGGTTTGACCTAATGACTTCACTCAATAATGAATTTCTTTTTATATGTTTTAAATGACAGTGAGTTCTAACTTTTAGCAGTGTTCGTCAATATAAACTGCCCAAATTTTTGTCAATGTCAATTTAAGAGTAGTGAACAATGAACAAATGATAATCACCATTTTTATACTTTAGTGACAATTGCATAATTTGATTCCAATCAAAGTTAAACTGACCTCGATTATCCCTGCCCTGCCCCCACTACTACACACTATGTACATATACACTGAAAACCAACAGCATTATGTTGGTACAATTCATTCAAGATCAAAACTTGTATGCTTAAAAATATATTATATACAATTTTCACCAGATTGTATTTTAAATGACACAGCTAGTTTCTGGATTTTACATTGTGACATTAGCAATGAACCCATGTTCACTCAACGAAAAATGTAGAACAGAAGAAAGGAAAACAATCTTTCCAATTCACGTAGACAGAAGATTGTGTGTGTGTGTGTGTGTGTGTGTGTGTGTGTGTGCGCGCACGTGTGTGTATAATATCATATTCTTCATTTAATGGACATTAGCCATGAAAAGAATCATTGCCAATGTTCAATAAGTGTATTTATAGATCAAAATTCCAATGCTCTTTTAAAATGTAACTGTCACTACTATTAAGACAAATCCTTATCGGTGATTAATGCTAATGCATTTCATGTGTACATTTCAACTGTAAAGCAGCTGTATAAGAAAGGCATTATTATCCTGAAAGAAAACTGTTATTAAGAGACGATATCTATTCCTGGCTGCATAACAGCTAATCTTTACACTCAGATATTCTGATTTAAAATCTTATGCTGTCGTGCTCTTATAAAAACAGAAACTAACACTTGCAAGAATAACAGCAACAAAATTATATAAGAACCTATCAACAAATTGTACTAATAGTTACTTTGAAGGCGTCACTGCCAGCTGGCAAATGTACAGTTCTGTAACCCAGTAGGAAAAGAATGATACAACCAAAAGAGATGGATTGTTATGTAGGTTCTTAATTTCAAATGGTATTTCTTCATTCTTAACGGTCTGGTTTCAGTAACAACATGTAACATGGTTATTGCACCAAAGAAATTTGAAAACTAGAAATTTTATTCACTTATAAAAAGATTTGCTGAAGAAAGTTTATATGAAGAAATTCAGTAACTGAAATCAAGTTTTCCCCCTTAAGTTACATTTTCCCAAAATCAACAGATAATTAATTCTGAGGGAAAATATTCATTTTCACAATGTCACAGCCAACTTCTAATAGGGAATTGTTGTGGCTCTGAATCTAAGGTGTCTGCAAAGACTCACATGTTCGGATATGGTGAGATACCTATGGAGCTGCGTACAGCAGAGAGATGGGGCCTGCTCTGAGGGGATAGACACCTGGCACTTAACCCGTAAGCTGCAGAACTGTGAGACTTGACCCAGAAGAGGAGAATTACTAAAACAGGGACCTGGAAGAGCTTACACTAGTCCTTCCCTCCTGTTTTACTTGACTTCCTGTTTCTGATGCTGTGAAGACTTGCCTCCACCTCTGCTATGTGTTTCCACCATTTCCAGCTACCCGTGAACGGACAGTCACCTTCTGAAACTGTAAGCTAAAATAAATTTTTCTCCACCTAACTTGTGGATGTTGGGTATTTCGTTACAATGAATAAGTAACTGAAGATATGATGAAATACCCATCACAAATAGGGAAGTGCTTACCCTACTTCTCTGCAAATAAATGTCTGAAATGTAACTGGAACATGCCATTTCAGTATAAACTGACATGAACATTATTCAAGTAGAACGACTCCATTCTGTCAGCAAAGGTACTCCCTGTTCAGACTTCTCCCAAATATAAGATGCTAATTTTATCACTAGAGGTGTATAGGTTGCAATTTCCTGTAGTATCTATCACTGTTTCATTATTGTACATTTTCAACAAATATTTACTAGAAAAGGATAAAGAATGAAAAAACAAAACAGAGGCAACTATACTGTCATTTAGAGACAAGTCAAAGAAACAATAAACAGGACAGTTGCATTGGTCAAAACTCACATAAGTACACAGCATAAAAGGTGAATCCTGGTATGAATTATGGCTTTAAAGGATAAAGGATAACATTTTTATTAATAATTCTTTTCAACTGTAACAAGTGTACCACACTACCCTAAGACGTTAATAACATGAGGAATTCTGGAAATGGCTGGATGCGTAGATTAATGGTACAGTGCTTGCCTAGAACGTGTCAGTCCCTGGGTTCCATCACCAGCATCCCCCAAAATCTACTGGGACTAAAAGAGGTATATGAGAACTTCAAACTACCTGCCTAACTTTTCTGCAAGCATGAAACTGTTATTAACATTAAAGCCTACCTAAAAATAAATACCATGTTAGAAAATTAGGAAATGCGAGGCCTGAATGAAAAGGTAGTCATAAAAATTATTATTTTAAAGCAGTAAAAATGAAAGGAGGGAAAGCAATGTTATTAACAATTCCAATGAAATGCTATTATAATCAAAAGTGACTAAAGACAGAAAAAACAATGGACACATATGTATCATTTATTATTTTCACTTCTAAAAGATAGCAGAGCAAAAAGGCCTCTAGTAACACGTATAAAAGCCTATCAGTATTCATAAAAATGAATATCCTCCCAAACCACCCAAATCCAGACTAATAAAGCTGAAATACGCATGAAATTTGAAGTATACTCAATGAGAACACGTATCTACAGTTACTGTAAAAGGTAAACCATGTAGAAATTCGAGACTCGCTCAAAGTTCCACCTATGATGTAAGTTATGTTAGGACAGGAAGAAACAATAAATTTCATCTAAGGACACAAAGTATTTCCAGCCTACAACATCGAAGTCGGGGAAGGATAAATAAGCAAAAATGTTGTGAGATCTAGAAGTTAAAGTAGTTCTCAAACTGACTCGAGTTATTTTGCATTATGTTATGTAAATTGTGAAAAGCACTGTCCACCACGATATCATAAAGCACACAAATGTGTTTAATAATTGTTTTCCATAGTAATATCTCAGACAGAATGCTATTACAGATGTCACATATGAAAATGCAAATGCACGCAAGCATGTGAACACACACACAAACATACACACACCGTTATTTGCCAACTGTAATAGTTCAAATACTGTGAAAATAAATTATGAAATAAATCCTTAAATAAAATAAATCATGCATAATTTAAGAAAGTTTTCTTGTCACATATATGAAGTAAAAATTAACTGTGCAAATCAGACAAGTAAAAGCAACATCTCTACAATATAATGTGACTTTCAGGGAATTAACCAAGCTCACTATTCTTTGATATATTCTACATGACCAAAAAAGTAATTAAGAACAGGATCTCTGGACTTGAATCATGTATACAGTGAGAATTGCAGACCATAATATTTAAGGCCACTTCCCATTTTGTTTGCTTCAGTTTTATAACACAGATTATACCACACTCCATTCTGCGGGAACCTGAACACCTACGGTTGCGTGCATTAATGCTCTACCTGCCTAAGACTGCCAAGGCAATGAATACACACTGGCAGGGAGCTCATCCCAGAAAGCAAAAGACAGTTACTGAACTCCAACCACAAATAAAAAAAGTTAGAAGCATGTTGAAATCCTTCCAAGAGACTGTCACAGATGGAGACTAAGAAGAAGCAATAAAAATAACAAACTCAGCTTCATTTGAATGGAAGCCAGGGACAATGAACAGTGCTAGTTACATAATCTCTTGGGTTTGTCTGTTTTACAATTATACTCTGTTCTGTTTCTTCCAAGTAACTAAAGTAAAACTTCTTAATCTAAAAGGAAACTTCCAAAACATACTATAACGTAACAGTGGTTAAATCTACATGGTACTTGTAGAAGAACATAGAGGAACAGAATTGAGTATACAGAGGTCAATCCAAGCACCCTCAAACACTTGATCTTCAACAAAGAGGCCAAAACCATACACTAGAAAAAATACAGCATCTTCAACAAATAGTGCTGGAAAAATTAGATGTCAACATGTAGGAGAATGAATCTGGATTAAATATCTTTCATTATATACTAAAATTCAAATGAAAATGGATAAAATATATAGATATCAGAAGTAGAGACAATGAATGTGCCAGAAGACATTAAACACTGGAAGACATAGGGACAGGAAAGGATTTATGAACAAAATGCCAACTGGACACAAAACAACAGCAAGAATCAACAAACGTGACTACATCAATGCAAAAGGATTTTGCACAGCACAGGAAACAACAGGGTGAATGGAGAGCCAACAGAACGGGAGAAAGTTTTTGCCAGTAATATGTCAGATACAGGGGGAGAATCAAGAATCTATGAAGAACTCAAAAATAATTCCTCCCCGAAGATAAATGATCCCGTTAAGAAAAGGGCAAATGAAATGAGAGGAAGTACAAAAACCAACAGACACACGAACAAGTGTTGAATATCACTGGCCATCAGAGAAATACAAATCAAAAAATCATTCAGATTACAACTTACTCCAGTGAGAATGGGCTTCAGTAAGAATTCAAAAAAACATTGTAGGTGGGGCTGTGGGGAGAAAAGGGAATGCCTCAACCCTCTTGGCAGAGATGCGATCTGGGTCAATCACTCTGAAAAACATTTTGGAGATTCCTTAAAAAGATGAAAATAGAAATCCCAGTTGACCCAGTACAACTCCACTCAGCATTTTCCCAAAAGAATTAAATGTGTCCTCTCATAAGGAAACATGCACACCTATGTTCATAGCAGCACAATTTATAACAGTTAAATCCTAAACCAACCTGCATGTCCATCAACAGAGGAATGGATACAGGAAATATGGTGTTTATACACAGTGGACTATCATGCAGTCATAAAGATAAACATGAAGCATTTGAAAGAAGATGGGGCCACATAGAGTTAATAATCCTCAGTGAAATTGAGCAGACAAAAAAGACTAAGTATTGGCTGATGTCTCTCATATGAAAGTGCCTCAAATACATGAAAAAAAATATCCTAACATAAGTGAAAGGATGTGAAGAGGGTTGATGGTTATTAGGAAAGGGTAGCGACACAGAGTGGGAGGAGGCAAAGGGGGTGTGGCCAATGTGTAATAAAACAGCTTTACTCAATTACTAAGCAATTAGTCATAGAGGTTTAGAAAGTAAGGGAAAAAAGTCAAACATGATACATACTGGTACAATTTCCCCAGGTTGTAAGGTAGGAAAATGTTACTGAATCTGTAGTCCATTTATATACAAAAATAAAATACACTTTAAAAATAGATTTACAAGTAAAACAGGTTATAACAGTGTTTTTACAAATTAGTTCATAAAAATACCTAGGCAATACTGTAAAAGTATACAGACCTATGAATGATTACTGCTTGAATCTTTTAGAGTATAATACTTTTCTAGTAGTCAATGTCAACATTTCTATTTAATTTTGTGATGTTATTTTTCTAATATTTAAAAATTAAGAGATTAGTAAGATAAGGAACAATATTTATATGTTTATTTTTATATGTTTAAAGCATACAAAATTTAATCGTATGCTACATGATATAAAAAGTTAAAAAGAATAAAAATCCTTAATACAATTTCCCCAAAACATAAATTAAGGGAAACTTCTAGCATAAATGGACACATTAATTTTAGACACACACACAAAAAAATACAACCACTAAAACAAAACCTTAGTTCATCTTAAATATCTTAAAACTGAAAAGCAAATAAAAAGTTTTAAAACTTTAAAGACTGCAACAAAGGTAATAAAGGGTTACTAAAATTGCAAAACAAAACCTTTGTTTTTTTTTTTTTTTTTTTGAGACAGGCTTTTGCTCTGTAGACCAGGGCGCTCCTGTACTCACTCTATAGCCCAGGCTTTCTTAGGACTCACAGCGATCCTCCTGCTTCATCCTCCAGAGTGCTGGCATTACAGGTATGCACCACTACGCCCAGCTTAAGTGGTGGTGGGGAATCAGCTCAGGCCTGTGTGCTTGCTAGGCAAGTGCTTTAACCACTGTCCTATTCCTCTAGCCCTAAGACCTTTTTAAAAATAAGAAAAATTACTATCCTTGTAATACAAGAGTATTAATAAAACTATCAGAAAAGAATGTACAAATATATAAAAATGGTCAATGTGTAATAAAACTTTCATTCAATCACTAAACAAGTAAATATAAAAACTGAGATTAAATCAATTTGGTAAATATAATTTCAATCACAACACTCACCAGTGATGAGTGCCATAAATAATAAATGGCTAACAGAAATATAAATTTTAACAGCCTTTCCAGAAAAAGTATAATCCATATCGAAGTTAAAATAATTCTCATCATTCCACTAGTAATTTGAATTAGAGATATGAAAACAAAGTAATAAAAAGACTATTCTTTTGTTGCTGCTGCTGGTTGTGGTGCTGGGGACTAAATCCAGAGCTTCATGCATGTTAGGCACGTACCCTGCCACTAAGCTCCAGCTCCAGCCCGTAACAAGCCTATCCCGTCCCACATGGCATGAGAAGTTCAAATAATTTTAAACACTACAAATACTGAACAACAAAAGAAGAGATAAATCATGGTATTTCCTTACAAGGGAATTTTATATAGCCATTACTACTCTTTATGTCCCCAGAAAAGAATATTAGTTTCAAAAGCATGGGATACAATACATACTATAATATTTATCACACATGCAATATTGTACTATTTCTTCCAATGTATGTAGATATACACACAATATATATATATATATATATATATATATATATATATATATATATATATATAAAAGCACAGAGAGGCTTTTAGTAAAACTGTCCAACAAAATGCTAACATTGGATAGTGCAATTAAGAGATATAAATACAAAAGTTTTAAAAAATAATCTCTTGTATGCTTTCAAAACTGGTAATAAAGGGAATCGTTCATGGTTCATAATCACATAAAATGAATGAAATGTGAAATATCCCCCGTAACGTCTGACAGGGTTTGGACCTGCAGCGTTGCCCAACAGCCTCGTGTATTTGGATGGAGCGCGGTAACTGTGGAACTGTGTGCTATGGGGAGACAGGGCCTGGTTGGAAGGGGCTTAGAGAAACTGTTTCACTTTCTTGAGACTGGGAGACACCCAAAGCAGGGTGTACAGGTGTGTGTGCTGCTGGCAAAAGGGAAGGGCATCCACCCTGGGCATGCTGGGTGAGATGCCCAACTGGCAGCTTGAAGTAAATGAAGGAAGAGGAAACATTATTACACCTCCCGAGGAACACCCCAGCCTTGCCTGAGTCTGCCCACGTTGCTCCTGCTGCACTGGCTTTTGCCTGCAATGGGTGAGCGGCTCTACAACCTTTGCCATGCGCTTTCCTTCCTTGCCGCCTGCCTAGGACTGGACTACATGAGACCTTCTGAAACTGTGACCTAAATCATCTTTTCTCCCTTAAATTGTGAATGTTGGGTATTCTGCAACATCACCAAATAAGTAACTAAGCCCGCTACCCTTTGGAATAAAAGGACCCTATATTCTTAACAATTACAATGACAATATAAGGCCTAATTATTACAAGAAATTGCTAGAGCAAAAGGTCCAAAGTCAGGAAGCAAAGATTATATGTTTACAATCTACCAGCAGAAAGTCAACTGTGAATTCCTACCAGCTCTATTACAGTAAAGTACACAAAACAGGAAATAAGGCATTCGTCAGCTGCCTAAGCAAACTGGAAATTGGTCGAAGGAAACTTTTTTTCCATCAAAGGTTAATTATAGGTTATCCTACTTTCCAAATGAAATATAGCTTCAATTGCATGAGACACTCAGACTGAACTTCTCTACTACCTAAAAGACATGGAACTTCAAGTAAAATACTAGCTCTTTAAACCTCTGTTTCTTTGACTGCAAATTTGAGATTAAAATATAGCATCTATACAACACAAGAAATCTGTTGTCATTAAAATGAGGCTTGGGTAAACTTACCTAATAAATTACATTGCACAATTTAAATGTGGAACACAGCAAATATCATCTCCTTTTTAAATGATACCTGAACGTACTGTACACCCTACTATTAATGTCCTTCAACTTATTCCCATGAATTTAAGAGCAATCCCACAAAGAACTAGCTTCACTAGCTCTTTTCTGTCAATCAACTCTGTCAAAAGGTGCCCTACTAATGAAATGCATAATTTGTATGTTTTTTGATTAAAGACTAGAACAGACACTATGATGGTTATTTCTTTTTTCTTTTCTTTTTAATGACACAGAGTCTTGCTCTGCAAGCCAGACTGGTCCTCAATATGTAGACCAGGCTAGCCTTGGACTGACAGCAATCTTCCTGCCTCAGCCTCCCGAGTTCTAGGATTGCAGGCATGTGCCACCACGGCAGGCTTTATGTGGCACTGCAGAATAGAACTCAGGGCCTTGTGCTTGCTGGGCAAGAGTTTTAACCACTTGCCATGGTTATTTCTAAATGTATACTTCTTCCTGTCATACTTTCCCCCCAGCGCTAGGGATCGAATGAAAGGCCATATGTACACTAGGCAAGTGCTTTACCGCTGAGCTCTATCCTCAACCCCTTGCCTTTTATTTTTATTAGCATTCCTACTAACTCCCTGTCTCCACTCATATAAAGGCATTAGTTCAGTTTTGTGGTCAACTGTGAAAACACTGAACATAAGCACTGCACAATGCCTATTTTCCTGCTAGGTGCTACATGAACAGCCTATGTACAGAAAAGTATTTTATTTCTTTTGTTTATACAATTTATACACAGTGTAGTTGTTTTAATTCTAATTTTACATCTTAAAAACACTGAGGTTTTGTCAAGACTGAATTTTGCAACAATTTTCAAAATGTCTGCAAACAGAACATACAAGATAAACGTTACTAAGATATTAACATTCATTATTTTTAAAAAAATCTAGCTGTATACTTAAGCAACCTGGAGTTGAATTTTTGTGGAGAATGGGAGAGGTAAAAATAAGTTAATTCCTCAAATTTATAGAATTTAACACTTATCGAAAGTATTTTTAAATATCAAATGTTAAAACTCAAACTTCATATTAACAAAACATTGTTGGTAAAATTAAATGCTTAAAATTTAAATAGATAGATGCAATCCTGAAGCAGTTGTTAATAATAGTTAACCATTTTTTTTAATGAACATTAGTTCTACTACTTTCTTTGACTCCCCATCCCATGAGCCTTAAACAACATAAACTGCATTCTCTCTCTAGATCCTTCTTCGAGACTGATTTCCTTAGTAAAGATTTTCACAACTCTCAAAGAACTGAATTAAAGCTTTGCATCTCTCAGGCTAGAGGTACATAATGTAAAATGGAATATGCCCGCATCACCTTATTTAAAATACCAAGGTGATACTCAAGCTAGTCAGTGCAGCTCTAATTCAAGAGATAAAAGTCAACCTACTTGTTAATTAAGTTGATTGGTTATCTGAAGTATAGCTCCTATTCCCTACCTTATGTATTTGAGATTTTGTAGAAAATAGGTCCATATTCACTGGCTCAAGATATTTCATGATATGCAACATTTTGTGCTTTTGAAAATGAGGCTTTATAGAATCAAAACTTAAAATTACTATTTTAAAATTCTTTACACAGCAGAACCACTGAATTCCTCCTCATTAACTTCATACAAGAATCATTTCTAATAATGCAGGAGTCCTATAGATCAAGATTACTTGTATGAATGTATTCATATTTCATGCTAATTAGTCCCTGTACATGTAATCTCCCTGATGTGCCCAATACATGTGTCAGTGTCTTAGATTTCTCATTAAATCTTCCATAGTTCATTTGAGCACTGCATCATTGTGACTGAATTAGACATTTTAGAATTCAAGGCATATGATTCCTTCCTCTTGTGTATTTCTTACAAAATCATACAAACCAACCTCTGGTAGTGCTGTTGAAAAAATGCACAGAGTAGTCGATATGTTCTGTAAGTGTCTAAACAAGGTTATCACAAAGGTAGATGGGTACCCTCTCTGCCTCCAGTGTGCATGCAGGTGATGTGCCCAGTATCTGACAAGGTTTGAGAAGCTGTATCCTTATTCTTTTTTAATGGGGACCTCTGAGACCAACAATGTCTAGAAAAATATTATGTTCACTCTTACACAGAAACTTTTCCTAGATTACTGTATCCAGTCCACATACACATTTTTTCAAATTAAGTAGCAGGAAGTGTTCAGGAGTTACAATGGTAATACATTCCTGCCCAACTATAATGTTCTGAGTCTAGTTCTTCATAAGTGACAGAAGTAGGTTATGTTAAAATAACACAGTCATGCAGGAGTCTCAAGTATGGATTAATTTTTAAATCATTATATAGAAGTAGTTTGATTTTTTTTTGAGTCTAACATTATGAAAGAACATTGCTAGAGGATGAAGTTTTTTACTTTCTTTCAGAAGCAGTCCTGTACAATCCCAAGGTAAGATATTTTGCAGACTTGACAATTCCACATTGATTTTCACTTTTCTGGGTTTTTTTTTTTTTTTTTTTTTTTTTTGGAACCTCAGGCTAACAACATTAAAAAAAAAAAAAGAAAGAGACTCGGCCCTCAGCCTTGTGCATATTATATAGAGAGTTTTAAAGATCAACTTATATTACAAATGTATTTTTACTCTTATGTTTGAAACTGTTATCTACATTTGTGCATAGTAATTTTTATTTAAATAATTTTATATTTTCCTAACACTAATTTCTATTTACAAACAACACTAACCAAATGCTCTGAAAATATCTGGACCTTTTTTACTTTTTCAAGTACTCTAAGTATTTTCAATTAAGTTAAATTTATAAAACAGGGACATAGTCAAAGACATATATTGATTAATAACACTCTAAAAATATCACAATAATGATTTCACAATTTATTTGATTTTAAAATACCTATGAAATTCTTGATAACTTACAAGCTAATAGTATGATGACTGCCTACCACCCCCATCAAGCAGGGCACTTCCCTTTCTGCTTATTACCAAAACAAATCAGAAATAAAACGTAAGGTGCTAGCCTCAAACGAACAAATTTAAAATCATTTGGCCATTAAAATGCATGTATATTTTCTTTTGAGGTCCCTGGTGTTTAATACCTACACATAACCTCATAATTATTAAAATAAAGACTTACTTATCATTTATAGTATAGGCGTTTGAAAAGCCACCTTGACTCACAAACTACTACAAAAAACTTGCTCATACTGCTTTCCAAAGTGGTTGTACAAATTTACATTTCCACCAGCACTGCAGGAGGGTTCCTTTCTCCCCACAGCTTCTCCAGCACTGATTATTATTTAACTAGTTGATGTAGTGGAGGCTTTTGCAGGCAAATGGAAGAAACTTGAGAACAGCATGATCAGTGAAGTGAGTCAGAAGCCGAAGGTGAAACATCTAATGGTCTCTCTGATATGAGAGACCCAGATCACAACACCTATAGAACTTAAGACAAAAGACAAAGTGAAAGAGGGGAGTAGTGTGGGGGGTGAGGGAGGGAGGATAGGGTAGCGGGAGGGACAGAAAGAGAGTGGGAAAGCCCTTGTCACCTTGACAAGATATGTATGTGAACAAAATGCTCAACTCCACTGTAAACCTTGAATTTTGCACGCAAACATATCAATAAAATGTGGGGGGGAAAAAAAAACTTGTTCAGATGTAGCACAAAATAACTGATCCGAAAAAAATCTACTAATTCTTCTAACCATGTGTGATTTTTCTTTCCCTCTCTCTTTTCTTTTCGAGACAGGGTTTCACTCATTAGTCCTGGCTAGTGCTGAACTTACTATGTAGCCAGGCTGGCCTGAAACTCACTGTAATCTTCCTGTCTCAGCCCCCAGAGTTCTGGGATTATAGGAGTGCACCACCATTCTGTTTATGTGGTGCTAGTAAATCAAACCCAGGACTCCGTAATTGGTAGGCAAGTGCTTTCATCACTGATTTATGCCCCCGCCCAATGACTGATTTTTCAATACTTTTCCTTCAAATATCCTTAAAGAAAGTACTTACTTATATTGTTATGATATTCGAATTTTCTCTATTGCTTTGATTTATTTAAATGCAGAGATTTTATATAATTAATAAAGTGTTCTATCTAGTTAAAAGTAAGTAATGTGATATATCAATGATCATTTTAAAAAGAAATAGGAGAGAGGAAAAAAAAGAACTCATGAAGACAGCATCAGAGGCACTAATGGAGCTGACCTTTCAAGAAGACATTCACTAGCACATTAATGAAACTGACTCAGTTTATTAGGTATGGAATCCTTCTGTCCTCCCAAGTTATTATCTTACCTTGGAAAATCAGCTCAGTCTCAGGATGAGAATTTACAATATTAAAGATGCTAGCTTGTTTTAATTATTTTCTAATCTTGCTCATAAAAATCTCACATTTTCATTTCTTAACACAGAATGTATGTATAATCTACATGTATCTACAAAAACATAAGTATATCTGAAGATTAAATATTCTCAACTAAATTTTAATAGTGCACTGAAGATTGTTCTTCTTGAGAAAAAAAAAAAAAAGAAAAGAAAATGCTTTGTGGATTCCGGGCAGTGAACTTGAGATTTGCAAAATACAGAGGGCGGGAAAGGGAATGTGAAGCTGTTGCAATACATATGTGCACATAATTTCACAGCTTAATCCAACCATTGGCATCGCATATATATATATATATATAAGAGAAAATGGGAAAAAGGAATTACAGCCCTTTGAATAAAGCATGTTTTCAGAGAGTGGTTCTATGACGTAAGCAATGAATTATCCTAAGAGAAATATTGACGTATTTAAGAAAACCATAAAAGGAAGGTAACTGCTTTTGAAATGACACTCTCTTAGGTCATGGTTCCAAGGCAATCCCACTCAGGATCCCACTTCTAATAGCAGGAGATAAGGAGACATTACCATTCTGTCCTTTGTTTCTAAATGAGGCACCTTTCAAAAACATGATGAGCTCCATCTTTTTGGTAAAAGTAAAAGGATACAAGAATGGCAGTGGTGCTCATGATGTGGGGTAGGGGAAGGAAGGAAAGCAAGGGGAGGGAAGGTAAGGGGAGGGAAGGTAAGGGGAGGGAGGAGAGGGAACAAAAACAGTTAAAAGACACAAATTAAGGTTTTATAATATATTTATAAAACCTTCTAGCTAGAAGACTCATGCACATCTCTCTATAATTGGTATTATCTCTTTCAAATCTTTTAACACTAATATTTGTGAACTTGAGTGGGGTTTAGTGGAAAATCGCAATAACATGAGATGTAAAAAGACACCAGAGTGATTACCACATCAAACTTAATTAGAAACTTTAAAAAACCAACACATAACAGCTATTGTTAGCCATATTGTGGCATAAAATGGATAGGCTCAAAGATCTGGCACTAAATAGGTTGAAAGTCAAAATTCTAATCAAGATGACAGGGATAGCTCCAGGACATAAAACTAGAATTTAGCAAAATGAATAGTATGATATAATAGCCTTTATCAAGTTCTAAACCTAAAATGTATACTATTACTTCAGGTTGAGCAGGCATGATATCTTGCCTAGATTTCTTCTAGTAAGCTCCAGATAGGTCTTTGTGTCTCAAAGCCAAATGCTCCCCCTCTATGTCCAATCAGGTCCCAGGAATTCCTCATATATAATCAGAGTGAGGTATTATTTTAATGTGACACCACTAGCCAGTTGAGTTTCCTGTCAACACCATGATTTCTCAAACACTGACGTGTGCTTCAATAGGTCCTTTTAACCTGCCTGGAATTCCTTGCTACTCAACTCGTTTCTCAAGTGTCCAATCCCTATTTACTATTTAAAACTCAGACCAGGCACTGGTATCCACTGGGACTTCTTCTGAAATAAATGGTGCCCTCCTTGAAGGGAACCTAGTACTCGCCTGTTCTCTATTCTGATGTCTGCAAGTTGAGATAAAAAGTTACCTGTCTACCCTCCCCGTTTTCTTAAATCCCCCAAGAACAACATATTCTGTATCTCTAGCAGTCACCAAAGTGTCTAAGAAAAAAAAAAAAAAAAAGAAAAAAGCTACATGTAATAAGTGAATATTGACTATAAAAGCAGAAAAACAACTATTACATTTAGCATCCTACCAACAAGCCTGGATATAGGTAGGCAGTCCCTGAATAAACTATTTGAAAAAAAATGAGGATATATTATTATACAATACCAAACACCTTTAGGGGAGCTTGTGTAAAGTTTGTGAAGTTACAGATTTTTGTTTGTTTCTCGTAAGTTCTACATTGTGTTGAAAAAGACTCCCTCACCACCTAGATTTTAATGAAAAACTAAGGTATCCCTTAAGATTTTATCATTTTGCATTCTAGTAAAAACTAGTAATGGAGACATTTCACGGGGTTCAAGAAGTCAATGACTTTCGTATATAAAAACTTACCCTATGCACACTGTCCACAGCAAATACCTAATATGCCCCTAAGTAGCAGGATTTGAGCTCACATGGTAAGACAGAGAAATGCTGCAGAAGACGTTTAAAAAGTGGGCGTTGGAAAGCTGGAACAATCAAAAAGAGTTAAAAACCATTGAACTGGTGAGAAACTTTAAAGGCGGAAAAAAGCACTTTTGTTAAATAGGAAATAAAACCAACACTCAAAAATGCAGCCAATAAAGGTAAGAAACCCCTAAAGCATAATTTACTGTATTAAAATTAATTTCAGCATATATTTACACGCTTTGAAATTAAAGTCATGACTTAGTTGTGAATTGTTGAGCTATCCCATTATGATATAATTGACACTATGATATTTTTCTATTGCCATGAAATAAAATACTTCACTAAAAGCCATTATACTAGTATTAGTGTAATTTACTGATCAAAGACTAAACACACACACACGCACACACACACATGTGCATGTATACACAAAACATGATTTAGAGATGAAAAAGTTATAGCAGTTGATTTCAAACAACAGCTGTTATGTGTAGGTTTTTTGCTAGTCTACTTCTAATTAAGTTTGGTGTGGTAATATTTTGCTGCGTTTTTATATCCCTATTATTCCAATTTTTGGAAATATGAGGAGAAGCACTAAAGTCATTCTGAAATATGAAAGCAAAAATATGAGCTCGTCATTTCTGCTATTTGTGTACTTCTCCTTGATACTAAATACTGTCTATATCCTATGTTTAGGCAAGATACATATAGACAAAACAGTGTCATACTGAATTAATATCATATCTAACAAAGGATCAAAAATACATCATACTTTCATACTCTCAAACAAAATAACTGCTACACTGTTCTTAAACATAATTATAACCTTGGTGATTAAAAACTGAAAATTACTAATTTTGTTAAAATATAAAAAATGATCTAAGTATTATTACTCTATCACTCTATCACTAATAGTCTTGTTAACTGTCTTTAGGATTTGCCAAAAACGTCTCCACCCCTTCTACTTTTGTGTCCTCCTTAATGATTTTAATTGAGATCTGAGCTATATTAATTTGGCAATCCAGAGGTAGATAGAAACTGTGTGTATTACCTTACTTTCTCCTCCAATGACCTCTTCTCAGCCCATAAAAATTTAATTCAACTGGATCTGTGACTCTGAAAATATTTTTCCAAATAAATAAAATGGAATTGCATGAAATTGCAACACAAGGATCATGATTATCATTGCTTGGTGTGATGGAGGCCAGTGAAGAATTTTTAAAAGAACCCTGAAGGAAAGGGCAGTCACTAACTTGCAGGATGAAAGCTGGTCATCATAAAGAGCAGAAGGTGATGTAAGACAGTATATAGCAAAATCAGAAGTGGACTCATTTGAGATTTTCAACTTACTATAAAGCTACAGCAGTTAACACACTGTAGCAGTACCATAAAGACATATACATACATGAATGGAATAAAACTGGTACTTCAGAAACAAACGTTGCATTTACTGTCAATGAATCTTGCATAAAGCTTTCAGGAAAATTAGGGGAAACAACAGTCTCAGCATTTGGTGCTGGGACACTGGATATTTGAAGTGTGAAAGAAGAAAGTTAGGTAAATAAGAAAATAAGGCAATGGGTATAAATTTATGTGAGCATACATTATTTAGAGATTCTTAAATATGATGATACCCCCCAAAAAATCAGTGCAAGTGAAAGTAAACTGGGCTTCATCACTGTTAATTATTTTGTGTGTCAAAAGATGATAACAATAAATTAAAAGGACAAATTGTTGAAGAAGGTATTTGTAAAAACTCAAGAGTAAAAAGATAAGCCAACTAAAAATGAGCAAAAGATGTTAACAGATAGTTCTTTGAAGAAGATACAACACTAGCCAATAGACACGTGAGGGATTTAACACCATTAACTCTTGGGGAAATGCAAATTAAAAATAACATAAAATCCCTAACATTCCTGGTAGCTATGAAAACAATAGCAAGTGTAGGGTATGTAGTGGAGAAACTGTACCTTTCTCATTTTGCTAGTAGTAACAGAAAATGGGACAATCACTTTGGAAAAAAATTGGGAGCACCTAAAAGATTAAGTACAGAATCACTATGTGGCCCTATAATTTCACTCCTAAGCATATACCCAAAAGAACTGAAGAGGCCGTCAAGTAAGTGCTTGCATAGAAATATTACTCGTGGGACTATTTGCAAAAAGTGGAAAACCCCAAATGTCCATCTACAAATGATGGATAAAGCAAATGTGCTCAATGACAAAACATTCTAAAAGAGAATGAAGAACTAATACATACCATAGGGTAACTTGGGAATTGTGCTAAGTAGACCAAGCTATGTATCATATAATTCCATTTTACAAAATATTCACAATAGGGTATTTGAGGGAAATGGGAAAAAATTAGTGATTAGTAGGGGCAAGATGTTCAGTATACAAGATGAATAGTAACCACTAACAGGTACACATTTCTGCAAAAGCAAAAAATCAAAACCAAGAACTCATCAAGAATGTCTTATTATATATAATATGAAGAGAAGAATGATAAAAAATTATCTAGCAGACAAGGTAGCAGGTAGGTTTACTAAAGTAATAAGAGAAGTATCCCACCACTAGGAGCCAGTGACAGGCTGAGAGGTGACAGAGGAATTGGATGTGGGTGTTATACTGAAAAAGACTAGCAATAAGAATTTTTTTTAAAAAAATCATTTAGATGCTGGGACAACAACTGGAATTGACCACAATTCCATAATCATTTTATAAAGTCATTCTGTGGAATATTTGGTATTGCTTCTAGAATGCAATTGATTTGCTAAAACATAGGAAGAATACAGTAATATTTAAGCAACTAACCAAGCATAGCTAATATATAACATTGTCACGACTTTTTACATAATACAGCTTTTACAATTAAAACTGAAGTTCCGAATTTTTCCTATGATTATTCTAATCAATAATTTTTTCCCTCAAAATAAAATCCTGGAGTTAATTGTATGAAAAGTAAAACAGCAACACAGGCAGACCGGATTTGTTTACAAGTGCCCCTGCTTGTCGGAGGCTTGAGGTCCTTTCGTGTCATTGGAATGTTACTCTTTATGTAGGTCCATTGTGCAGTGATGAATGAAATGGTACTGATGTTCCCTAAATAAAGGACTCTCTGTCAAAAGAAGCAGGTGCTATTGAACAGCTACTGTTTACACAGTGACTTTCCAGACAAAACCTTTACACAAAGGGAACATACAAATAATTCCTGGGAGGCAACTCGGTGAATATCCCAGACAATAGCCCAGCTGCAGTAATGTCACACATGTCATTTTTAAGGTCAGCTTGGTATCTGTGCCTTTTTAATAGTAGTAGTACAAACAGATTTATAAGGAACATGTCACATAAAATTGCACATTGTAACATTTCATTATTTAATGATTGTCATAACAAGACTTCAATGCAAACAGTCTTATGGCTGTTGACGGCAACAGTTAAACACAATTAAATATTAATATCTTTATATCATCATTATCTCTCATCTTTTAATTTGTTATCTCAAAAGTAGCAATTGTATATATTTTTTTATTCTGCAAAGGAGAGAGGAAAAAGCTAAGCAGCTTATACTATTAATAGAAAGTTAAGAATTCATACCAATTCATATTGTCATTTAATTCAGCACGCAATTGGCATAAATATCTCTAACTCTTCACCTTAATGGTCTCAAGCAATTTCCTTAAGACTAACACCAGAATGCATAAAGGGACAGATGAGGCTTAGATTTTCACCCCAAGATGAATCAACAGGTTTGCATTTCATCTCGTAGAATTTCTACAGTACTAGGTGTGCTGACAATAAGTAACTGGATAAGTTAGCAATGGCACTGAAAATAAGAAAGAAAAATAAGGTCACCCAGTTTTTGTTGATTTTGTTTAAATAATGCCAAAAAATTGGCATGGTCTTCAAGAAGTATCAAAATATAATTGATACTTAGAAAATCCTACAAAGGAAAATTAGAGGCATGATAAGGAAAACTAACCAACAGACTAGGGAAAGAAAGAAACTACATACCAGAAGAAAAAAACATGCTGTCTGCAATCCAATAATGGAATAATCATCAGAAGTTTCATGAGGAATTCTGATAATCTGGATAAAAAACATTTTTTCTAAACACTTCAGGGACAACTAGATGGTAGAACAAATCTTACCCTAATTTTTTAACTGAAAGATCAAGAGAGCCACCTGCAGTTTGAAATTCAGATATATGAAATTCCTCTGACCTACTTAAAAGCGCTGTTTCTAGGGATGAGTTAACTCTTGATTAAGTCTGACTAAGTTAGGAAAGGATGTAACAATAACACCCAGATCTAATATCACAATGCATCACATTTTGTAATCTGTGATCCTTTCAACTTGAACTTATGCTTACTTAAAATTGTACTTTAATGCTTTCAACAAACAACCTAAATTTATTTATTGAGCATCTGGTATACTGTCTGCTTTTTACTTTCTCTCCAAGTGGAAACCAAATGTGTGTGATGAAGATCTTCTTCTCTCAATTATGCAATCATCTAGGTGCATGCAAATACAAATTTCAAGTACTGGAGGCCCTATCAAAATGTAAAATTAATCTTGTTTATTTTATCGTAAAATTTCCATCTTCAAGTATAGATTACAGTGATCCTCAAATGTGTCTATTCTCTTTAATCCCAGTTTGTACAATGATCTCCTCATAGCCAACATCAAATTCACTATCAGTTAGATATACCTCAGTTAATACATGAAGGGTTTTAGGCAACACTCTACCCAACTGGGAACCAAGAGTCTGGTTGAACTGTGAAGAGCTAACATCATACTTGGTGTTAGTTCTGAAGTCTTTGCTGGATCCAGAATTCTAAAGGTATTAGTATTTGGAGAACAAACTGTTTCAAATTTTCAGCTTTTATTATGGAGGAGAATATCTTTTACCTGAGACTGAAGAGGAAGCTTACTAAAATGGGTTAGTGTTAGTCTGTTACTTAAAAATCATATGATTACTAACCAGTTAAAAAACAGATTTGTATTAGAAATTATTATCTTCTCCAATGGCATATGGATAGCTAACTTTGAAGTCTAGAGTTGAATCTACCAATTATTTCATAAAAATTAAGACAGAACACTAAAACTGTTCTCTACAAAGGCAAATGTTTCTCATACAGACATAAATCAGCTTTCTCAGAAGAAGTAATACGTTGGCTCCCAAAGCAGGATATAAGAAAAGTAAAATATAAGAAATAGTTTCCAATCAACAGAAGCCTACTGGCTTTTTAAAGAACTAGTGAGACCTGATGAGCTGACATGTACTAACAAACTGGTTCATTCTAAACTGAGAAAGAAGATAATTTCCACACAGTAATCCAAAATAATCAGCTTTTATTCAGAAGGTGATAATAAAATTTTCATAAAGGCTATTGCTTTGTTTCTTATCAGATCATTGAAGAGAAATAAAGGGAAATTTCAATTCTGCCTGATTGCTACTATAAATTTACCACTGTTCTAGGAAATTTATGTTTGAATTCAAGCCCCAAGCACTGACAGAGTTGAAGAGAGAGGTCAAGACTTCATTTGGGAGGGAGTAATAAATGGCAGACATACAAAGAAAGATACTCTCGCCTTCCAAATGTACACAGACTAAAGCAAGTCTCTCTGTGAGAACGACCTACATCTGCATCTCTTTCAAAGATACTGGCTTCAAAGGCATCCAGAGATCTTAAAAATATCAAAGAGTTTGACAACATTTACTGGTAACATTAAAGGCATCATCGTAATTTTAACAAAATCTATGCACAATGTAGGAAGCTTTTAGGAGAGAGAACCGCCTAACAAGAGTGTAAAGACTTCTAATTCGTTTTATTTAGCTCATGTTTTGAAGAAACAATGTCATAAATCTCCCAAATGGAACTTGACATCCTGGAAGTCTCTTAAAGGATTGACATTGTAAGATTTCACATATATATGAGATCATAAATTACTTGTCTTTCTGTGACTAATTATTTTTACCTAACATAATGTCCTCTGGTTCCATTCATGTTATCACACATGTCAGAATTTCCTTTTCCTAAGGGTTATATAGGATTTCGTGTGTGTGTGTGTGTGTGTGTGTGTGTGTGTGTGTGTGTACACACCACATTTTTAAAAATTCATCTTCTGGTGAACATTTAGATTCTTTCTGTATCTTGGATATTGTAAATAATATTTACTTGAACTTGAGAGTTCAATCCTCTTTGATCTGTTAATTTCAACTCCTTTGGCTATATACCCAGAAATGGACTTGCTGAATCATATGACCGTTCTATTTTTTTAATTGTGTGAGGAATTTTCATACTCTATTTTAAATGGCTGTCCTAATTTACATTCCCAACAATATGTAGGAATTTCATCGTTTTCTATGTATTAGAAGCAGATCTGTGTTCATGTTTCCACCTGCTGTACTCAAAAACACTGCACGCAAAACAGACTAGAAAGCATAGATACATTTAAAATGTATCAAAAATTTAACAGAAAACAGAAGCCAGTATGCCAAATTGGGTAATTCCTTTCATCAGCTTGAATATTCTCTAATTCAAGAATAGCACTCTTATGAAGAAATTGAGTATGAGTTATGAAGTCATACTGGCTAGGTACAAACTCCATCTGCCCCGCTTACTAGCTGTGTAATTTGATTCATTCACTTACACTCTGTATTTCACTTTTCTCAGTTATAAAGCAAGGGTAATACAGTTTTCATCAGGTTATTGTGAGAATTAAGTGACCATATTAAGTGTAATGTAGAAATGAGGACACACAAAGTGCTAGGCAAGTGGTGACTATTAATAATACAATTTTTGAAACCGATTAACAGATATATAGAAAAAATACCATAAGATTTTCAATAAAATTCAACAGAAAGAGTACATTAGAAACAACTAGAAAGAAAAACAACAGGCCTAATATCCCACACAAAACATTTAAAACACGAAAAAAAGTGTGTATTACTACCCAAGGTAACAGTTTTATGAGTAATTTCAAGAATTAAGTATCAAACAGAAACCAAAATTTGGGGAATTCAAAAAAAAATATCCAACACCATACTGGATATCAATAAGTTTCCTGACTGTCCAAAACCTAACACTTTATCCACTGTCTCACATCTGAATATGTAACATTTCAAGAAATGAGTATCTATCTGTCAGGAAAAAAAATCAAATTTGAGAGTATTATTTAAAAATTAAACATCATTATTTAAGTATCACAAATTTAGGGATGATAGTAACTTGTTAAGTATGCTTTTTTCTCATAATGTGCCAATCACTTTTCTAAATTTTTCATAACAAGTAAATATTAACTTCATATTTTACTGAAATAAAATTTTATCAAACGTCTTGAAAATTTTTAATAAAAAAGCTAACTTTCTATACAAAAATTGTTACTGTAAAACAATGTATATTTGTATATAGACATGTACCTGTAGAATAAATATAAGTTAGCTTCCATCAACGATCATCTTAACAGACACCTTACAGAACTTTCACTATTTGGCCTAGCAGAAGGAAAATAACACTGCACCTTTTTCCAAATAGAGGCAGTCAGAAGAGATATATACCATTGTCAATAGCTGGAACAACGTATGTGAAACAGGATCACATTGTATGGGCTAAATATTCTGTTTCTCATAAGTCTTAAAATAATACTAAAACTTTATTAATCTAATATGAGACTTTTTTCCATAAGAAGAAAAAAGTTCAGAGAAATAAGACGACTTATTGAACATCAAGGCTGCAAATATACGGAGCTGCCTAGCAATGGGGGTCTTGTGATTCTTAGTCTAGTAATAGATTCTCCCCTTCCCACATCCCCTGTAGCCAATGACCTTCAATAATCTAACTGCAAATGCTCACACCTAATCAGATTTCAGTTATCCTCATTCACCATCTGATTAAGAAAATTCATTGTATCATAACTATTTGTTAACAAGCCTTTCCCCTCATTACAACATCAACTCCGTAAGCACGCTGATCCTTTCAGTTCATCTTTCTACCCCAGGACTTAGCAAAGCGCTCTGCACAAAAAAAGTGCTTGGTCTTTTTTTCTGAGTAAACTATAGTTTGCAATCAGGATGGTTTGTTTGTTTTAGTACTGGAGATTTAACAGCGGCCTTCACTTTGAGCTACATTTCCAGCCTTTCTAATTTTGTTGTTTTTGTTGTTCCTGCTTGTTTTGTTACTGTAAAACAATGCTTGTGACAAGGTATCACTAAGTGTCCCTTCTCCTGGCTCAAACTTATGATTTCCCTGCCTCAGCTTCCCAGGATGCTGAGATTACAGGTGTGTACCCCTACGCCTGGCAGTGGAGTGTTTCTGAGTGTAGTATATTGATATACTGTCAATTACATATTATTTCCCTGATCATTTCACAAAATATTCAATTTATTACTGTCCCTGTTCAATATTATTAATTATTAATACTTTTATTTCTGGACCTTAACTCTGTTTTAAGATCTCTGAGAGATTCTTTTGCAATTTTTGCTGAAAACATGTTACTCAAAGCTCAGAACATCGACTAAAACAAGAATAATCTTTAAGCTTTCTCTTTACAAGACCCAATGGACAAGAAGGAGAAAGTAACATGGCTCTTGCCCATCAACACAGCGCCTTCAGGCAGAAAGACAAGCCTTTCCTTCTCTAAGACTATGGGCATCAGAAGAAAGCAAGAGTGATGCCCACCTCACCTGTGCCTTCCATAAGGGCTTATGAAGTCCTTTCCAGATATAGTAACATTTGCAGTGAGCAGTGGGCACAAAATCACCATGCACTCTAAGCACACATGGAAAAGTTAACTGTTACTCTGCCCCATAATTGCTGCTTTTATTAGTATATGTTTAAGATATGTGATAATTATATTCAGCAAAGGGAACTAGTGTACACAGGTATCGCATCATTATCACTCCCAGCTCCCATTCTCCTCTCCAGCCTCCTGTCTCCTCTGGTTAATTAGAAAGAAGTTGCACAAGACACAGCTACACACAGATAAGCACACATGCACACACACATACAAAGATCATTAATTTAATTAGGAACTGTATTCCTCAGTCGGCTCAAGCAAGGGTTTATTTTTGGTGAGTTACTGCTTAGCCCTCACGAGAAAAGTGTTTTGGACGAAATTAACCATCTTTTGTTAAAATGTACTGACAGCAAAGATACTGTTAACTGCGTCACCACAGCACAGAAGTGAAGGGGTCAACTGCAGCGCCACATAACCAAGAGCCTGACTTTTCCTTGTCCAGTAGTATTTCTTTTAATTCAATTGATGTTCCAGTTGCAATGGCATTGTTACCATTAGCTTTAGGGTTCAGGAAGATTTAAAATACAGGAGTCCTGGCATTAACAACTTGATGTATTCCCCCTCCAAATCTCTTTCACAAAATTCTCTGACATTTGTAGTCTCTCCTGATTTTTATAACCTCACTTACAGGCTCAGTTCTTTAACAAAAGACTTACTTTCTATGCTGTCAGTGGAAGATGTATGATTAATACTCAGAACCAAATCAAAATGGACAGAACTAAAGTTAGTCGTTCAAGCAAAAAATCTGAATGCCTGTTACATGTTCAGGGAGGAAAAACTGTTTAAAAGCATTTGGTTGATTATTCCTGAGAATGACATCAAAAATAATCAAGTAACCTTTAAAAATAAATGCACACATGGAACCATAAATTTAGAACCAAAGCAGCAGTAACCCTGAGCTGGGGAAAACAAGAGATGAACTGGATGCACAAACCTAAGCAACAGGTGACTGTCAGACAATCCAACATGAGGTTCAGAGAATTTTTTACTTCATTGTTTAAGCTTTTAATAAAAATTTTTAAAAAGTGTTAAATGTACACACACACACACACACACACACACACACACACACACACACACACATTATTGATAGGTGGCCTGAGACAAATTTCCCTTTAACTAAAAACATGAGGGTCCAAAATGAGAAAACCACATGCCAGACACACCTGCTCTAGATTCTGTTTTGTGTGCTATTATGGTTTATATCTAAAATGTCCCCAAAATTCTGAGGTCTAGAAGTAGGCCTGGTCAGAGGACATGGGTAACTGGGCACATAGCCTGGACAACTGCATTCTTGTCCCTGGTTCTTCCCTTTCTCAACTCTTCCCAGCTGACATAAAGTGAGCCATATTGGCCTTGCAGCTGACCAGCCATGTATTAAACCCTCCAAAATCCATGGCCTTCTCCCGCCAAAAAAACACTCATTTAAGTTGTAGGTGTTGGGTACTTTTTATCAGTGATGAGAAAGTGACTAATACAGGTGGTAAAATCAGAGGTAATTATATGATAAAAAGTTAATTTATATGTGGATAAATGAAAAGCCACTGATGAATAATGAGGAGGATAGAACAAAGAGGCGATGATCAGTATAGTGATGTTAAGAGGTGGTGAGAACTTTAAGAAGAGGGGCCTAGCAGAAGGTTGTTATCGGCCTTTCTCCACCTTGCACTGGACCCCTATCTCATGAAGTACTTTATCAGACACGCATTCCCACGAGGGATGCTATCTGCCACGACATAACCAAGGCAAATCTAGTCCAAGTTGGTGCTATGATGTTTGTATTTTCATCCTCTAAAAACATCCAGTTAATAAATCTCTTTTCTTTATAAGGATCTTGGCCTCTGCTGTAGTGCGTGGTAACAGAAACTGGTCTGATATACTTTCCAATGGCTGAAGGAAGAAATCACCAGAAAATTTTAAATGTATATATACATAAAATTTTATTGTAAATTTCTAAGATATTTAACTCACATATAAACAGGAAAATAAAATTAGAGACCTTTTTCCATGAAAGGTGAGCTGCACTTTACTTAAAATGATTACTCAATCAACTGAAACTCTATGAGCAGATGATGCTATTGTTACATGAAATTCTGGGCAGGGGAGCTGGAGGAATAGTGCGGCTACTGGAGCGTTTGGCTACCAACCTCAAGGCCCTGAGTTCAATGGCCCAGCACCACATATGCTGAGTGTGGTAGACTGGCCTGTAATCCCAGCACTCGGGGAGCTGAGGCAGGAGTATTGCTGTCAACTGGAGGTCAGCCCGGGCTACATAATAAGTTCAGGATGAGCTTGTACTTCAGAGCAAGAATTCCGTCTTTAACAAAAAAGCATAGAGAGTGAAACTTGGTACATTTAGCCTTTTCATTCTCTGGTCTTATGTTTAAAATATGAAAAAAATTTAAGTGCTCAAGTTAGATTAATAAATGCAAATGCTGAAAAGTTTTATGCTAACTAAAAGCTTCCAACAGGTTTTGGAAGATTCTGCTATATTATGTGATTCTGTCCAGTTTTGATTCTCAACAGTATCATCTTAGTACAAAGTATGATGTACAATTAACTTGGCACAGGTAATCTCTACTCCCACAGCTTGTCTTCCTTCTGTTATTTGGGTTTAATAAAGATTGGGCCACTAATTAAGAAAATGAAATTTTTAAAAAGTAACACCACTGTTGCTTTCTATTTACTTTTATCTTGTCAACATGGAAGAATTTGAAAAGTGCTAAGAGAATTCATTACTAGGCATCACTTGTACAGCCACCTATCATCAAGCTGCACCACAAGATCACCAATGTGACTAAAAAAACCTAAATTCCACCAATTAGATGGGTGTTTCACAAGTTTAATTAAAAACCATGCATTTCAACTTACTTGTACTACCTCAAAAAGGCACTAGACAATGAGAGTGGAATTACATTGGCAGTACATAATTGTAAGACAGACGAACCGGGTTTAAAATTATCCTCATAGTATCTTCCTAATCCTTTCTTTAATTCAAATTATATGTCAGTTCACGTTATTGAATGGTGCTTTATCAAAGTTATACTGGATTAGTAACTTTAGACTTAATACACTATTTATAATCCTTGAGAAATAATTGTTCTTCCTTTACTGACACTGAAAGGGAAAGATGAAACACTAAACTACTGATGAACAGTAGTAATACTGATGGAAGAAAATGAAAAGAATAATGGTGACTGTGTGCAAGGTCAATATTAGAAAGATTCAGTGATCTGACAGCTTGTATTGAGAGATATACCTTAAGGTTAAGGTTTTCTTGTAATTACGTTTGATAAACATGAAAATAAATACATTTCAACAGATGTACCTAAAAAGTCCCTGCAGTTTACTTTGGGCAGTTCCAAGAAATGTGTTGTGAACAGGAAGCAGTGAACAACTTCATAAACAGGTGACACATCCCAGGAGCTCCAAGCTGTGCTAACGATTAAAAGGTACTCATATCTAACATTAACCACAATACCAGACAATCAGCACATTTTGCCATAGCTGATACATTTCAGGCTCAACACAACCGTGAAGAGCTGAAACATGAGCAGAAGAAACTAAAGGCAGTCGTACTTTCAGTGACTTAAACAATGGTACACATTAAGAGAGTAAAACAGATAATTATTTTGTGATGAAACTGAAAAGTATGATGTGTTCAAAAACAATTTTTAAAAAGGAACAACAGTCAAATACACAACAGCTAAGAATCAAGGTGGCTCTCTTTGTTCAACTCCCTGAGAGAGGAGAGGTAAGCAATCTGTCAACAGCACTCCAATCTGTACCTACAGCCACAGTGTCAGGCTATTAAAAAGGAAACAAGGAAAAAAGGGGGTGTGGGGGGGACTTCTACATCCTAATCTGCAAGGATAAGCCCGCGGGGAGAGCACGTAAACTCCATCCACATGATTAATTCCTCACACAGTAAAGATGATTAACTGACAATATATAGAATCTCTTTGATTATAAAGGTGATCGTTCCTCCATATTTTCTTTGATTTTTCCCCAATAATACTGCGATGACACTGAGCCTCAGCATTTTGACAAAAAAGGTCAAGAATGGGCTAATTTTGTACTTACAAATATGTTTTCACTTGCTGCCAAACTACATAGATTCATTCTATAAGACAAATGAGAACAACTGAACCTTAAGAAAAGCCCAGCATCAATTTTATGTGAATTAGCCACTGGTGGGTTTGCACTTCACGAGAAGAAAGATTAAACGTTGATTTCACACTTGTGAAGTGCCTCACCTACTGATCCTAAGGAAAACAGAAAAAATCATCACCAACATTTTGACAGCTCATGATTTGTTTCAAGACGTAGCTTTTCACTAAGAATCTAGTCAGAGAGTAACATATTCCTTCCACACACAGTCAAATGTAGGTCCTGAAACAATCATTTAATGTACTTCTCACAAAAAGGCTGAGCAGATTATAAGACATACACAGCAATGCAACTGAATACAATTTGCCCTGACAAAGCACAGAGAAATACACCAATATATACTTTTATAAACAGGGCATTCTAGTTACAGCTGTTCATATTTTCTTACATGTACTATCCGCAGTACACTGCTAGGTGAAAAGGCTTTTTAAAAAGATATTTTAAGGCAGTATTTGCTTGATGTATCACACAAAAGACACATACATTGCGTGTGAGTCATTAGGCAAAAATAACAAAAAATAAACTAAAACAATTCATTTGCTGCTGTATAAGTCTGCATGGATGATAAGAAGCTTAGAGGATTGCCAAAAGTCAAACCACTCAGAGAATACAGAGTGAACACACATAGGGAAGACAATGGAAATTACTGAATCCAGACATTTTCAGTATGCATCAATGAAAATCAAAATGAAATGCTCCTGAAAATGAAACTCTAGTGAAATTATGGAAGACAGAGCACTTACATGATAAGAAATGGCACATTATCAAGTAATTTATTTAAAAATGTTTATTAGAATGCTCAGTGGTTCATATATTGAAACTCAAATTACAGGACACTGTAAGCTAAAAATGAAATATCCTGATGACGCAAACGCACTATAAGGGGCCTAATTTATTTCTAATGTAACTGTTATTTATATGATTGGTATATAATTCAAAGTGCAACTTATCCTTATTCTTGCAGATATATTCTTTTAATATAAAAACAATCTTGTTTTTAATGAAGCTAAATAATACATCTTATTTTAAAAAACTAAAGTCAATTACTTTGAGAAAAAATTTCTGCAATGGACCAAAAATAAAATTATTTCTAAAAGCTGGAAGCTTTTAATGCATACTCAGAATAACAACATCAAGGAAGCAATGCCATCTAACACTTACATTAAGATTTTCTATGGAACACACTACAATTCTAAATATTTTCATACGTTTAGCCTACTTGAAAACCATAACTGATACTAGTATCATCATCCTTCCTAGTTTACAGATCAGCAAGGTGGCATATTAAGAGGCTAGGTAACTCACCAAAGATCATTTAGGTTGTACGCGCAAGTACAGGGTGTCAAGCCAAGCAGTCTGACTGGGGACGACATCATTGTCATTATCGGCTGTATGTAAGGTTCTCTCCAAGGAGTTTTTAAATGATAAACATCTACACCTGCTTCCCAGAGAAGTGAAGAACTGATCTGCTTCAAGCTGTCACAAAGAATGACTGTTACTCAGGATTTATGAAGAAATTAGAAAAAAAGATTTTAAAAAAAAGTTTCATGAGAAAAGTAGAAAACACGTGGAAGGAGAAATAGAGGCAAAGAAAATGGGCACAAAAGAGTAGCAACTTCAAAAGTACAAAACAAAAATTGAAGTGGATTTTATAAAAGGGGAATAAAATCACTCTGAAAAGCTAAGGCAAGAAGTTCCGTCTTTAAGCTCCAGCAATCCAGTTCTTAGATATACCACTTGCCTGAAATTGCTAGTTTTGTCCATAAATCTCCCAACTTCTTTGCCATTCCCTTTCGTCCAGAACTATTACATAACCTTAGCTACTATCCACTATCTCCAATTTTCTACCTCATTTTCTTCCTCTGCCATTAGTCATGATTACTTCCCACAGTTCAGTATTTTATTTTTGGTCCCTCTGTCCTTACTAACAATCTTCTAAAATTTATCTTTCCTAACCCACCTAGTTGCCGGAAACCAATCTTTAATTATACATACAAAGAAAATAAACATTGCACTGAAAAATCCTCCAAGGTTCCTCAATGGCAGCCATACGTAACCCCATGTCCAGCATTTATTCGCAATGAACCATTTAGAGAGTTGCCCCATCATCTATCTACCCTGGTCACTTCCCACATTCTTCAATGTGCACTCCCTATTCAAACAGACTGAACTGTAGCTTCCAATCTTGTTTTCATAAACTCCTAATATAGACATCTTTAAAAGTAAACAACTTAAAATGTCAAGACCATGCACGCATTGCTTCAATGGGGTATGTGACTATAGGAAATCTAACATTATTGCTGACTCTAGCAAAGGACCTACCCTAAATGAGCCTTCATTTCAACACTGGGAAACAGGAATTATTAAACAATTTTACTTCCATTAACAAACAGCAGGCTTAAGCCATTTGTCCAAGCTCACAAAGCATAACTGAGGTCTGCAGTTTCCTTCACACGACTTTTCCTATTCTACTCTCAACCCAACTGGAAGTTCCAGGTAATTTTGTCAGCCCTCTGAAAAGGAGACTTGCATGCCAAGTCTCTTCTTTGCGGTTATTCCTGCTTGCCTGCTGATGCTGGAAGCTTCAGTCATCCAAGCTAATTCAGAAATGTAGAAATAAAGGCATAATGGTTTCTAATTTCTTTAATGCCAGAACTTGGGCTCCAGCTACAGAGGTATGGCAAGCACACTGACAACCACATGAAGTGACAGCTGACAGCAAGGGAGAGGACAAAATACCTATAAAAAGCAGACACAGAAACTATTAAGTGACAGCAGACTGGGACCAGGAGGCTCTCCTGGTATTCTCTTTGTGCATTTCTAACTGAAAAATGACAAGCAAGAACAGAGCAGCTGTCTACCCCCTTTTCTCCATGAATATTTTCTGGTCACTGAACACATGAAGGAAAAAGGAGGTGGGCAGAGTCATTTTCCTGGTCCCTTCAGATTTCTCGGTGTTTAGACCATAGCTGTCTTTTTTATCCTTGTAAAGATGCCCACAACAGACCAAGGCAATGCTCAGCTCAGCAACTTTGTTAAAAACCACCAGATGGTTTCGTGTAGTGGCCTCTCAAAGCACTGATCTGTTCTTTCAAAGCACTTGTCTGCAATAAAAGCTTACTCACTGCCCAAGGTCCAAGGCTACTTTTTTAATGTTTTCCATAAACAGCTGGGGGCATCTATAAGACAAAATACACCCACCTTCATAAAATTGGTAGTATTTTCTCCACTTTATAGCCGAGAGAACTCTACTAGGCCTCAAGACATCTAAGGTTCTGCATTCAGTAGGTTTTGTGTACTTCAAAGGCCATATTTTTTCTGATAATACTATTTCTGTTCTGAGAAGTTCTATTTGTCATCATTTGAAGATATTACATTCAACAATCACTCAGTGCTTTTTATAAGCTACATAGTTTGTCTCATTTACTATTGTAACAACTCTGTAAGGCATTTATTATGAAGTACAGTTTATAGAGTCTCAGGTCTCAAAGCAGCTAGATAATTTTTGGGAGGTACACAAATAGAAAAAGGAACAAGGTTTAATCTCAATCTTTTGCAGTATGTCTGATGGTTTCCTCCCAAGTATATGGCTGTCTCCAGAATCTTAAAAATATCTCCAGCCGAGTACATAACATTTTATTATACAACTATTTATAAAAGCTATCATGAACAAGCTCTAAATTGTGAAATCCTCAATGAGAACAGGTATGTCTTATTTAATATAGCTCTCTTTTCTACTGTGATATATAAGATGGCTTACTAGATAAAATCTGTATGCGAACAAAGGATCTAGGCTCATAATAATCTAGCTTACTGTCCAGGTCTGTCATGAAATCTTACCAGAGTCGCCTAACCATCTGGAGTTTCAAATATTTTTCCCTAATTAGGATTAAATAATAATATTAACAACTTTCAAAGGTGCAGAAGAGTAAATGAGATAATTCATGCACAGTGTTTGGCACAGTGGCCAATACAGAATAACCTTTCCATAAATGGTAGTGGCTATTGTTCTTATTACTGCTGAGGTCATTCACATCAGGAAAACTACCTAGTTCAGGAGTATTAAAAAGGCTTACCCAATCAGACAAAGTAGGTATGTCTTCCTGTGTCCCTGCTGAATCTTAATTCAAGCCATTACCAAACAAAATGACTGCTGGTTATCCGTTTTTAATGTACATCTCTCTACACTAAGAAGGGACTCATTTACTCAATTTTACAACATCAATCTGAACAAGATCTGATATGCGTGTGTAAATTACTCAACCTGAAATATATTTTACTGTCTTCTTTATCTGGAAAACCTCTCTTAATTCTTCAGAGAAAAAAAAAAATCACGTCCAACTTTAGACATTCTCACCTGTCTCGGGGAAAGAGAAATTCTCAGGGAATTATATACCTCAACTATAGCAATTTGTCACACTATCATAAAACTTTTTGGTCCATCTACACATGTGTGTCTCTAACTAAACTGTGAACTCTTATATGTCATGAATCTCATTTTGGTGTGAGGATATAGCTCAGTGGTAGAGTACTTGCTTGGCACACTCAAGGCCCTGCATTCAATCTCAGATACTAGGACGGGGACACTCATTTTATTCAGTGTTTTTGCCCTATCCCCAAGAGAACACACATGACAGACATTCAAGAACTCTTTACTAGAATGAATGACTGATGAATTTTTAAAAATAAGCAAGGGGTAACCAACACATAATGCATATGTTAAATGGAACTTCAGGGATTATCAAGTAACTAAGATTCATGTAACCATTTATGAAGTGTTGTGACCATTGTAATTATTATAGAGAAAGATATTTTGATAGAAATTCATAACTATGAATTATTTCAGTTCGAGAGCATAACAGGAAAATACCTCCATATATAAACATTTGGAGTAAGGGCAAATTAAACTTTCCTCTCTTCAGATATTTACAAAGCAAAATCACTTGAAAAGTTCAGGATGATCACAAATAGTAATATATAGGGATTGATTTTAAAAGAGATAAAAATTTTAATTATTTCCTCATGGAAGGCAGATTAGTAGTTTTTGAACTCAAAAGGAGTATGTCTGTGTAGAAAAAAACAAAGGGGAAACAAAAAAAGGAAAAGATAGAAGACCTGAAACAATTCCGGGAAAGTCAGAAAAGAGACAGGACTTGCATTTCAAGACAAGGATGAGTAAGGTCTAGATGTCAACATAAGTCACATGCCAGTGTTACCTGGGTTGGGCCTAAGATGGCTCAGTATGACAATTTTCACAATAAATAATTCCATAACAAAAAGTAATGTGCTAAAATTTAACATTTTTCTTCATGAAATCACTTTCAGTTACTCTGATCTCTTACATTTTAGTGACTTAAGTGCAAAAAAAGCACAATAAAACTTGGAAATGTGAGTAAAAGCTAATACAACGTGACTCATTTTTGTCCCATTTATAATTAACAATATATTGAGGGGCTGGAGGAATGGCACAGGGGTTAAAGTACTTCTTTTATGGAATCTTCTACGGAATCAATATGGCCTTGCTTTAGAATAATGTCAATACCTGTTGCTTTATTAACATTGGTTGTTCCCACAGGTTTAAATTGAAACAAAGCTGTGAACTCAGATATTCTGTTTATACTTGTTACCATTTATGGGGTGATGACACATGACACCAATGCAAATGTACACATATTCATTACAAATTATCATGATTTTCATTAAGGGGTAAAGATAATGAATAAAACTTCCAATAAGGTACGGAAGCTTAGATATATACAAACATTTAATGCTTAAATACACAGAGTAAAGCCAATGTGCAAATGAGTAGTTAGGACTATAGATACACGGATTATGTTTGAACTACTGAATGACTACACTCTCAGCAAGTGAGAATAAGACACATTCATGATCAACTATTAGAATTACCACAACAGCATTTGTTCATCATCCTCACTTTTTAAACAGAAAAGCTAATTATATCTGTGCATTATTCCTCTTTGATCACAGAATATTCATTCTGATATCAAAATTAAAAACTACATATATATATAAAATATTGAACCAAATATGGAAAAAAATCAACATTATTTCAGATGCACAGCCACTTAAACACACTACTAGATAGAATTACGTTTGCCAAATAGGGTAGAAAAATTCAAGATGGTATGATCTTCAACTCAAAAGTTTGTAGAGCCTTTGCCATTACACAGAATTAAAATTTAGAGATAAGCAATGGGAGAGTGTAACAATGATATACACCACAGTAATAAAAATAAATTAAGCCAGGGGTTGTAAAGAGCCCATAAATCTTCCTTGCCTCTATGTTTACCCACATGTACATAAGAAAAGCTAATCAAAGCTAATTTATGTGCTTTGTTTTTTTTGTTTGTTTGTTTGTTTGTTTGAGACAGGGTCTCCCTCTGGAGGCCAGGCTGGTCCTGATTCACTATTGAGCCCAGGATAGGCTTAGACTCATAGCAATCCTCCTGCCTCAGCCTCCCCAGTACTGGAGTAACAGGCCACACCCAGCTTATGTGGTGGTGGGGAATCAAACCCAGGGCAAGCACCTTAATCACTGGCATTCCTCCAGCCCCAGGAGATGCTAATTTAAAATACATATGCATTCCCTAAGTATTTCCCCACTGAAGATATTAGTCAAGAAATAGCTTGAACTAAACACCCACTCTTATGAAGGGAACAGAACATATAAATAGCCTGTTTCCTACCCACAGGGAGCTAGAAACACATTTACAAAGCAAAATGCACAAGTTAATAGAATTTATATTAAGAAAATGCAAGGTTCCACTCATCCACAGTTAACTTTCCTCAGAACTCTCAAAGCTCCTATCAAGAATCATTACAAGTAGTAAACAAAACAGTTAAGAGTTTCTATCCAAGTTTCCTTTGAGAATTCTCTGTGGTGAGGGCTTAGTGGCTGCAAGTTTCTTTAAGCTTTCTATATCATGGAAAATTTTAATTCCTCCCTCTAGTTTAAAAGATAGTTTTGCTGGATATAGTAGTCTTGGTTGGAATTTGTGCTCTTTTGGTGTTTGAATGATATTGCTCCATGATCTCCTGGCTTTTAGAGAGACTCAGATCACAATTCTTATGGAACTTAAAACAAAAAACAAAGTGAAAACAGGGGGGTAGGGTGGGGAGTGAGGAAAGAGTGGGTAGGGGAAGGGACAAAAGGAGAGTGGGAAAGTCCTTGTCACCTTGACACGATGTGTAGGTGCCCAAAATCCCCAACTTCACTGTAAACCTTAAATTTTGCGCTTATACATATCAATAAAATGGGGAGAAAGAATAAAAATTTATTATAGAAAAAGGAAAAAAAAAAGAGTTTCTGTGATACACAGCTTGAATGTCCCCCATAGGTCTGTATGTTAGGGTCTTTGTGTCTTCAACTTGGTGCTATCTGGAGGTGGTGGAAACTTTAGGGGGCACGGCCTAGTAAAAGGAAGTTCAATCACTGGGAATGTGCTCTTGAAGGGGAGACTGAGACCCTATCTCCCGCAACCCCTCTTTCATTTTTGCTTTAGGACCACCACAAGGTGACCAGGAACCACAAAACACAATAAATCTTTCCTCCTCATAAGTTAATTCGTTCACGAATTTTTATCACAGAAATGCAAAGTTTATTAACACAAACTGATTCAGAGTCTGAGAGTTATTTCCACTTCCCATGAGCCTTTCTCCAGTGGAGGAGAGTTATGGGACTTGTCCAGTTCTATCTTTTTAATATAATGCTTAATATTGTACATGTATTTTAAATTCCTGATTTATTTGTTACTCTTTTGACTTCTCAGAGACTGGGGAGATGTGAGGAGAGTGGATGGAGGGATGAAGAAAGGTTGAAAAATCAGTACTAAATTATAGAATTATAGTTAAAAGATGTTCTGGTGTGCTTTTATTACACAGTCTGGTTATTATAAGAAACAATTTTATTCTGCATTATTTCAAAAAGCTAGAAAAAAGATCATAAAAAATTACTATAAAAATTATAAATAAGGAGACATATATTTAATCTGATTTCATCATTATGCATGTGTACTAAAAAACCACATGACATCCCATACATCTGCACATTTTTTATGTTTTTATTTCTCAGCTAAAAACATGTTAAATTTAAATTTAAAAAAAGAAAAAGAAACATAAAAGAATCAACATGACACAAAAAAAGGAGGTAAACACCAATGCTTAGATGAGTCAAAGGTACTAGCAGGGACATTTGGGGAAGCAGTATATGACGTGCACAAAAGTAGACTCCACAATTTACACGTGTCAGCCTGAAGAAAACAACAATTCACACATACTATACACTGAGTTTGAAAACAATAGAGCTAAAGAGTCAACTGGTGAAATCATGGCAGATGACAGGAGGAAGCTATGAGAAAGCATTCGATTTTCCTATTTAAGAGTGCAAGTGGTATTTTTTCACTTTCTTAAAGTACATATAATTCTACAGAAATAATAAAGCCAGTGTATATTTTAAACGTTTCACAAAAACTAATGTTTACTGGGTCACTAAATCAAAACACAAGAGAGAGTCAATTAGTAGTTTTCATCAAAAAGCTACATAACTATGTGAATCAAGAAACTTTTACCCTTCTCTGTTAAGATGGAGAAAATTCCAATTCTATAGTGGTCACACATTTACTTTGAATATGAACAGTTGGTAAGTATCTCACTCCTACTATCAATCACCTTTTTAACCTACATCTTCTAACGTAACTGTCAAAACTAATCCTCGAGCCTCTCTTTTCTTGTATTCACCATTAGTCTTATCCCTCTCCACTGATGAGTGCAACTCTTATCACATTTTAAGTGCACAAACATATAAATGGTTTCATAATAAAAACGAAAACGAATCTTATTCCATGAATCACATTTCTGAGTTCATGTTTACCCTGTGAAAGCCAAAGCGATATATACATGGAGTAATATTTTGCACATTTACAACAGTGCTGTTACCCTGAAGGAACACGTTAAGGAAAATGGAAGAAAAACACATAGAAAATGTAAGCCAAGAAAACAAGCTGTCAGGATATCTACATTCAAAATGGACCCTTAATTCCTAACTTTATAACTGTGAGCTGATAACACATATTGCCCAGTTTCTTCATGTACAAAGTTAAGAATCATGAATTAAATACTGGCCAACTCATGGGTCATAACGGGAAGTTGAGCATGCATTGACGTTGTTGAAATTGGCAAACATGACAACCATAGTTCCTAAAAACACATGACAAAGAACTGTCTATATACGGGGACTAAATAAAAAATATTGCAATAAATAAACAGTATTAGTAGTGATAAAAACGATCACAACTACAATGTGTTCCATATGCCAGGTACTGGTGCATATATTAAGACAATTTTCAAAATAAACCTAAAATACTATTATTATCTCCACTGTGTTGGTAGAGACTGAGATATTAAGTGTCTTCCCTGGATCACAAAACTTAGGAAGTAGCAGATGTCTGGCTCTGCAGCCTGCTTTCCTAATCCATGCTTCTCAAATATGAGCTAGTGGGCCTTCCCTTCACTTTTTACCGTGATCCCCTGCTGATGACCATTAAGCATAAATAAAACAAGCACAATTAACCAATACTGATTCTGTCAGTAATGGCTATGTTTAGCATAGAAATGTATGTTAATCTATGTTTCACTTTCGTCATCAAAAACAGTAAGATAATAGTACAGGTTTGACTTCAAGGAAAACAAAACCTTATAACATTAAAGAAATTCAGTTGTTCACACCAAAAATGATTAGTGTGTCCTTCATAATTTGAACATTATCCCTTTTTGATATCAAAGGGAAGTCCTATGGTTTAGTTAAAATGATTTGGCTCTAAGATAATTTTCATCTTTTTGCCCTAATAGTAACTGTGTTCAATAAACCACGACTTAAAACACGTGATATTCTAGTTTTTTCTCCTTTTGCATAAGTAACACGGTGTTTATTCTCATCTAAACAGTGTGTGTGTGTGTGTGTGTGTGTGTGTGAGAGAGAGAGAGAGAGAGAGAGAGAGAGAGAGAGAGAGAGAGGGGGGGGGGGGGGGGGGGGGGGGGGGAGGGAGGCAGGCAGGAATCACTCTGTAGTTCAAGTTGGTCCTGAACTCACTACATAGCCCAGGCTGGCCTTGGTCTACCAACAGTCCCCTGCCTCAGCCTCCCAAGAGCTAGGAAATACAGGTATACACTGCTATACTCAACTCATACACTGCTGGGGAATAAAACCCAGGATCTTGTTTTTGCTAGGCAGGTGATTTAACCACTGAGCTATGCCCCCAGCCCTAAAACGCTGTAATTTATGAATATAGTCTCCCATGATTTAATCTGAAAACTAGTCAGAATTAGTGGACAGTGACATCTGCAAGAAAAAACAAATGATAACTGAATGTCTACATTATAGCACCAAACTCACCATCTCATCTTTAACATTAATGCTTTCCTTCCAAATTTATTTTCAAATGAAGAATATTAACATTGTAACATCTAATGTACTCAAAATGATCCAAACCATCAGGTGGAATGAAGAAATCCCACAAAGTATGTAAGACACAGGAGGATGTTAACAAAAGAGCAGTAACGGCTCAAGGTCTTCTGAAGACCTAAGAAACTCACAAATGCTCAATAAATTAAGAGCAGTTGTATTTTGTGCTTTGAAACTCTAAGATACATCTGTAATCATTAGCAACCAAGAGAATAATGATCGTTATATATACTACAAAATTTAATGGGATGGAATACTTCAATGTAGTACTTAGAAAAAAGATAACAGAGAGTCATAGAATAATAACCATCTTGCTAAACATGAGTGAAAAAAGGTCATTTGAGCAATGAGGCAGTATATATGGAGGAATATGAAGCTATAAATACCACATAAGCCTTTCTCAAACACTGAGACAAATTTCTAATGGACATTTTGTCAATAGATACACAACTCCTAGACACTAAAACTGTAGCATCACTACGGATGTATATACTTTTAAAAATTCATCATGTGCTATTTCAGCAGGACGTTCAGGGGCATGTATCAAGAATGGAAAAATAAAAATCTGCAGAGGGAGAGAATGCAATCTTTACACAAAGTAGCCTACAAATTTTCTATTCAGAAAACTGATAACATAGATCAAAACGGAAATCTCATATTTGCTGATACTATATTGGCATTGCCTACATGATCACTACATTCAACATCAGGCCTTGAGAACTGTTGTGCCTATTAAAAGCATCTCCTTTGGAAGGGCCAGGGTGAAAAAAATCACCCCAATAAAATAAAAGTAACTTTTACTTAGGTGATGACAAGTCTGATTATTCATAATATATACTACACTCACTAGAAGATAAGAAAGGGTGAAAAACAAGGAAACAAGACAATATCCCAGATTTTCTTCATTGCCTTCATTTTGTTTCTTTACTATGTTGGAGTACGACACTGTGGATTATACTGTTAGATGCCAAGCCAGGGACAGTGGCACACGCCTGTAATCCCAGCTACTTGAGAGGCCAAAGCAGAAGAATTGTGAGTTTGGAATAGCTGGGCAACACTGAGAAATTCTGTTTCAGAATAAAATAACAAGAAGGTGGGAATTCAGCTCAAGAACAGAAATACCTGCCTACCATCACAACGTTCTGGATTTAACCTCCAGCAGCACAAAATTAAAAAAACAATGAATCTTCAAATTCAATACTGAATATCAAAGATGCGCTAAGATCAGCATAATTACCAATGGATCTGGATTATCCAAACAATTCCATGTCTTCCAAACCTATGGCATGTAAGTAGATAGCAATCGAGGGCAATATAACTATAGAGACTTACACTAAGCAAAAAACATGGCCATGACCTACCTTTTGATACAATAGTATAGTTGAGGTAATATCTAATGAGCAAGGGTTGTTACTAAGGAAAATAATGAGGAATATCTGACCTTATTAGATAAGTTCTAAAAAAAAAAAAGAAGTGACAATATTTTCAGTGAGAATTCAACCACCTACTGCATTTCTGTCAACATTTACTGACACAAATGCCCTAACAGAATCTTTGACCTTCAATAAGCAGTATAATCGCATCAAGCACAAATCATAAGGTTTTTCAAAAGCATAAAATGGGAATTTTGGCATTTTACAAGGTCATTTTTCAGAAATACAAATGAATAAAGGTTTCATGTTGTAAAATCACATAACTTGCACTAACCTGTATAAATTTTAAATTAATTAATAAGGTCAATCATAGCCAATGTGTTTTAACAGTAGCAGAAACTGTGCAATAAAAATAATTTTCATACACTCATTTCCACACTTCAGATCATTACATTCGAATTGTCAATGAAGCAGTATAAGAATGGAACTCCTAAGAATTAACTCCCAAACAAACCCTGGAATCTCAGCGATGATGACTTATTTGTATGAGAACATTTTATATCCAGGTGAATAGAGAGATAAGTACGTGATAGATTATGGCACTTTATAGAACTATAAGGTAGAAATACATCAGAGAAAATACAAATTTGTGTTTTAAAGGCTTTCTTTGCTCCCTCTTCCGTGGGAATAAACCAAGGGCCAGGCGAGTGTCATGCAACACAGCAACACCCATGGCCCCTTCAATCTTATTTGAATGCCTATTTCAACTTTTTAAAAACTTACAAGGATCTTAGACGTATAAATAAAGCTGGTCAGGTGTCAACCGTCTTAATCTACACTTGAGTTCATTCAAAAAAATCAGTCATTGTGAAAGCTAACATAATGCACTCCATGCAATGTCTTCTCTGCAAACTATGATGTACGCAATGTGTGCATGCACTGCTGTTAATATACTGTACGTTAGTACTTGCCAATTTTCCATAGTAAATCTGACCCGGTTTTATTTAGATTAAATGAGGTTTTACCTATGGAACAACATCACAAAATCTTATCTCTAGGCCAGATTACTCATCTGAGTACCTGGCAATATGCTCTTCTAGCTGCTGAACATCTCTACCATAGTTTCATATTTGGTGAGATCCATAGTTCAATCTTTTTCCTACCACACTTTATACGTTTTTTGCATTATGTCAATTACTGACACACTACCAGACCCCTCCAATGGTCCTAAGTGCCAAAGAATTCCAAATTGATGTTCCTCTACACAGATTATAGAAAATGTGTATATCACGACCATTAATATTCTCCATAAAGCCAAATCTAAAAGGGTTATTGCTGTCCTCTTCTGACTTAACCTCTCAGCCGGAGTCTACATGATTAAACTAGCGCCTGCCTTGCTCCTGAAATATCTTCTTCTTTTAAATTTCATAATATCACATTTTCGTCATGCTGCTACCTCTTTGTTGCCATTTCCTTTGCTGGCTGTCCCTCCTCCATTGGCCCTAGAAATCACAGCACTCAAGGATTAATTCTGAGCCTTCTTTTCTGAGCTCTAAAATTCTTTCTGTAATCTTTCCATTTTTGTCGTTTTAAATTCTGTATATATTAAAATAAAATCCCATTCTTGCCCCCAAAGCTGGACATTCTTCTGAACTCCAATATTCAGCATAAAACTGCCCACAGGACCCAGTCATTTAACTATCCCACCTAAAGCTTACCATGTGAAGTATACCTCATTTACCTATCCTTCTCTATCTCACCAAGCAGCACCAGCATCCATTTGGATGCATAAGTGAGACATATGGAACTCAAAATCTGACTTCCCCTTTCATGTTTCTCAGCTTCCAAAGTTTAATGTATCGATAATAACTGTTATTTCCCTTATAAAATATTTTGGTCCCTCTTTAATATTCCCACTGCTACTGTGTCAGTTCAAATTATTAAAACCTCTCAATCAGATTTTTAAGGGTTCTTTTTGTTTTGTCTTTTGAGACAGGGTCTCACTCTGTAGCCCAGGCTGGTCGTGAAATCACTGTGTAGCCCAACAATCCACCTACCCCAGCCTCCCAAGTGCTAGGATTACAGGCGTGCACCACCACACCCAGCTTTATGTGGTGCCGGGGAATCAAACTTAGGGTCTTGTGTTTGCCAGGCAAGTGCGTTAACGGTTGTGTCATTCCTCCAGCGCCAGATTTTTATTTTAAAGCTACATAAAAGCTCTCCCACAATCCTAAACTTGTCTACTGAAAATGATCACTTTAAAGTGCAATTTGATTACATCAACACAAATCTCTAATTAAAAATCCATTAAATATTACCTATAGGCACAAGAGAAAGAGCTTTTGCTAACAGACTCCAATATGCATTTCCAAGTCATCTCTCCAAGTCCTTCATACCATGCGCACCAATCATTTTATTCTGACTCTCTGATATGTGATGACTATTATATCTACTCTAATTTATGGATTTTTTTGCCAAAAATACCCTTTGTTGGGGAAAAGCAAAGTGTACACATGCCTCAAATATCAGTTCAAATATTACTTTTAATGGAAAACCTCCAGTTACCTTTCATTATTCTTCAAGAATACATTTCATGCAACATTATAGAAGTTCCCATATTGAAGTATAGCAATTAATATAAGCATGTACTTCACTCTTTTGAAAAATGATAAACTCTTTGAGTATACAAGTTTTATGCATCTTACTATTCCAAACTGTCAAGAACATGGTGGCATCAGGTATATTTTCTCACAAAGAGCCATAAGTTGGCGTCACTCCTTTACCAATGAATTTAGGAAGCTCATCTCCTTTTAGATATGCACAGAGTACTCTACAGTGAGTCACAACCAGACTGTCTTATTGCACTAGGGTGATACCATCAGATCTTACAAAATGTTTTCTTATTAGGTTTATTTTTATAAGTATTTCATTAAAATACATGAATCACTTAAAATATGACTTGTATGTTTTCACTATAATAAAGTCATTCTAACCTCTATTGTAGCAAGTATTCTGAGAGAGAATTCACCAGATAGTACAACCATAGGAGAAACTGCACAGTACTTTTGCATATGGCCATGGAAGCAGTCAGGACATGAACACTACTCATTATCTAGGTTTTCTTAGGAAAAATCCTCTAGCTGGCTCCCCAATGTTCACTCAAGTTTGCAGACTTCTTTTATTATTCCCCACATGAAGACAGTGTGGCCAGAAATTCTAGATAAGCCTCCACTGTTAATCCAGCTTACTAGGTACATTACTTAGATCATAACACTACAACATCTTATTACTGAACTTTATTCCATCATGTTATGGTAAAATTTCTTAGGTTTGAAGATGAATGGATGATGGGCATGCTATGATCATCAGTGTGTGTTAATTCACCAATGACGTTATGTATTGACCGGAGCAGGCCTCGATGGTGAGAGGAAGCCTGGTCTGGAAGGGTCTATTTTTGTCCCCAACTCCTCCCTTCTCTGTCTGCTACTTGGCTGCATGAGTGGCTTTTCCCTAGACCAGGCCCTTTGGCCACTGCCAGCCAATCAGACATGAACTGACATCTCTGAGATCACTGAAACTGTGAGGTAAAATCAACCTCTCCTCCTTTAAGTTAGGAGTGTTCTATACTGTGTCCAGTAATGAGAAAGTGGCTTTTAAAGCTATAATTTAAAAATGCAAAGAAAAATCCTCCTGCCTGATAACATAAAACACTAATAAAACCTAAGATAAAAGAATCAAGAAATTATGTGAGAAAGTAGAAGGAATAAGTTAGGGAGATCATTCTGCTTTGCACACGTGCCTAAAAGGGAAAGAATAAAAATCCTAATGTAAAAATGCTAGCTACTAAGCTCAGTCAATGCACTGCCACAAACTGTTATTTTGGACTTTATATATTTCTGCTTCCTGTAATTACAAAGACCTTTCAGTATACAGAAGAGAGGCCAGCTCCCAAGATCAGAGTCTTGTATTTAGAATTTTAAGGGCTGACAGTCACATAGGAATAAAGCTAACTTCATTTAGTGCATACCATGTAAATTTCTATAATTAAATAGAAGAATATTTGATTTGTCTTGACAACAGAGATGAATTTATATGCTATTAAACTCTAGCTATTGTACTTGAATCAACACCCCCAAACACATTAATATTAAAAATAAAGGCTTATACCAAATGTGGAATTAACAATTTCTACCACTTTATAGAACATGATACACCTATATTCTCCTTCTAATTTTTGACTCTTGTTTGTTTAACACAGTTATGAAATGAAACTGAGAACTGATTTGCTGATGTCCTGGCTTTCTGGAACAACCTTGTGGAAAAATATTCACAATTTTTAATTATGGTATCAGGCACAGGATTTCTTTTATGTTGTCAGATCTATTGTTGTTGTAGGCTAATGTATATGCTCTTGCTCTTTTTCCAAGAATATCAAAAACTGATTGTTCTTAGAAACAATGAAACCCAGTATTTCTGACTTCTGTCAATTTATCACAGCAAGACTACGGATCCCACTTTTTAAACCTGAATGAGGCAGCTTTAAGAAGGGTCTCAGCTATTCTCCATCCCTTAAGAATAATGGCTCAAAGTCTGGGAGTAGAGAATGAGGTAGAATAAATAAAAACAGGCAGAAAGGAGATGAGAAAAATCCTAATTTAATAAATACACTTTTTTGAGAAAGGATCTTGCTCTGAAATCCACGGTGGTTCTGAACTCACTACAGAGACCAGGATGAGCTCTAACACCGCGATCCACCTGCCTCAGCTTCACCAATGCTGGGGTTACATGCCTGTTCGTTCATGCCCAGCTTAGATGGTGCTGGGGAATTGAACCCAAGGCCCTGTGCTTCTTAGCCAAGCACTTAAAATGATAAGCTACGCACCCTCACCCAGTCCTAAAAATTAATCCTTCCCCCACCCCCACCTTTTTGGATACAGGGTCTCACGGAGCCCAAGCTGGTCCTGAGCTCACTATGGAGCCCAGGCGAGACTCCAGCACACCGTGATCCTCCTACATCAACCTCCCAGGTGCTGGAACCACAGGCATGTGCTACCACTCCCAGCTAATGGGGTGCTTCAGAATTGAACTCGGGGACTTGGGCTTTCTAGGCAAGCCCTTTACCCCTGAGCTATTTCTCCAGCTTCAAAATAAAATCTTTTAAGACTGTAATTTCTGGACACCTTCAAAGTCACCCAAGGTTATCCATATCTGTACTTGGTAAATGTGTTTTGCTTCCGTTCTTCTATGCCTAGCACACCTAAAATCTCTTAAAAATACTCTAAGTCTAAAAATTGGTTTATTTAATGAAGGACAAATACCTGATCTTAAGATAAAGAAACAGAACAGAGAGTTCAAAGAATGTTAAGAAAACATCTTAGATGCTCATCTACAGAACACCAAGCCATAGTCCTTTTTCTTTTAAAATTTTCAATTATATTTTTACTAGTAGGTGGGTCATGTTTTCCTCCTGTAAACCAAGAAGGAATTTACTATAGACTGACAAAGATTCTGATTCTTTCCTTTTCCTTTTCTTTTATTTACTTATTTATTTTGAAACAGGGTCCGGCTCTGTAGCACAGGCTGGTACCAAAGTCACTATGGAGGCCAGGCTGGCCGTGGACTCAAGGCAGTCCTTCTGCCTCAGCCTCTGGGAGTGTGTGCCACCACAGCCAGCTAGCTTACTTGGTGCTGGGAAATCAACACCAACTCTGGTACTTAGTGCTTGAAGTAGCACTTGCTAGGCAAGAGGTTTAACCGCTGAGGCATTCCCTCCAGCTCCCAAAGACACTATTTCTCTGAATGTGTACTTTTAAAATTCTGCCTAATAAATTCCTTTATTCATCTGTTCAAAAAAAAAAAAGAGGAAAAAGAACGTGGTGGTTTATGGGGAAAAAAATAACATGCTCATGTTGTTATCTGACTGTTAGTAACGTTCTGGTGAAAATATCTTCCCCAAAAGACTTTGTGTTGGTAGGAAATACCAAAGCACCAAAAAGAAAATGGAAAATAGTAAGGCTTGTGTTGAAAAGAAGGGCATACCCTTTTCTGCTACGTGTTTTCCTTACCTTGGTTTATGTCATTTATACAATTATCTTTTGGCAGATCTACTGAGGCTTAACACCAACCAACCAGTCAAAATATTATTGTCAATAATCTTTCTAAGTTAATAAGTCCAAATGAATCTAGACCCTCTATAGTCGTATACCATTTCAGGACAGAATGTGGCCTAAGAGCACGCATGATCATCCCCTGTCCTTGTGATGCATTTCTCTACGTACTTTAAATTAGTCCTGCAAGAGGCTGGAGGAATGGCACAACAGTTAAAGCATTTGCCTTCCAAGCAAAAAGTCCTGAGTTTGATTCCCCAGCACATAAAGCTTAACGTGGTCGCGCAGCCTATAATCCCAGCACTCAGGAGGATGGGGCAGGAGGATTGCCTTGAGTCCAAGGCTAGTCTGGGCTCCACAGTGAATTCAGAACCAGCCTAGGATACAGAGCAAGACTCTGTCTCAAAAATAAGTAAATACATAAATTAGCCCTGTAAATCTCAGAGATTACAGAAATTTAAGTAGGATGTATATCTCAATGCACTTGATAACCTAGATGTGTACATACATTCCAGGAGAAAGACAGTGAATGAAAGCAAAAGTATTATAAAATGGGATCAAAATACACACTGAATATTTATGGGAATGAAAATAATTCATTTCAGTAGAAGACACATTGCCATTAATCCCCTTCAAAGTACTTTCCCATTTTGAACGCAGTTCCACCTTTCTGAATCAGTCCTGAAAAGGCAGGCTCAGAACACCACCACAGCCACAGCGTATCTTGTTCACCAGATCTGACACCTTATGACTTCCGGCTCTTCCACAAAATCAAAATGACCATGAAAGGTTTTGAATTGATTCAGGACAGCAAGACAGCGTCCACAGTGCAAGCAACGACACTCACAAAAAAGGATTTCCAAGCCTGCTTTTGAAAGTAATGAGAGCAATTGAATGTGTGTTCAAAATGAGGAGGATTATTTTGAGAAGGCTAATGTCCATGTGTATATTACTGTAATAATTTTTAAATTTAAACACTCACTGTACACCTAGTACAGACCACAATTTTCATAATTTCATGCATTCTAGATATTTTGTTGGAGTACATCTGCTTTCTAAAGAAATGCTTCTGATTTGAATCACAGTAACTGTACTTAAAGTATAGTAAAGTTTATAACCTTAACTAGCTTATAGACAGAGAAAACAAACTGTTTTATATGTGTTCCTTTATACACAATAAACTGTTTTTTTCAGGCGTACATTACGAACATGAAGTTTTCATAATGTACTAACATCTAAAAGCACTACATTGACTAAGCAGAAAACTTTTTATAGCTACTGATAAGGTGTTACTGCATCCCCAATGGATACCAGGAAAATAAAAAGCAGTGATTTATCATAGATCTTCATAAAGAACTAAAAAGAAAATGACATTAAAACAATTAGCACATTCATAAGTCACAGCATAATTAATAAAAAGACCACGAAACAGATGCCTTAGTCTCAATCACTATTTCCATATATCTTGTATATGTTATTTCAGACAAGTTACATAACTTCTCTGATTTCCCTCAAGTATAAAATGCAAATAATAACCATAACTTCAATAAATTATCGATAAGATAAAATGAGTTAATGCACTTCAGATAATGATAACAATACTTGACACAGAATATTCTATGTTAAGTAAGTATAAGCACTGTTATTAAGATTTCTTTTCCATTCATGTGTCTTCTTGCCTAAACTATATTTTTAATACGCAAGATTATGATTGTTCATATAGAGGTGAGAAGGCATGTAAACTGTCATTAAAGCCGCTGCTTTCTGAACTAAGGAATACTGAAAAGAAAAAAATGCTGAGATATCTTCCAGACTGCAGTGTTGATATAACTGTGACAGCAAATAGAACTCTGCTGGGTAACATTAGCCTTACCTCCAACAAAGAGAAATAATTAAGTACTATTAGTGAAATGGGCCTCCCACTACCAAGGGAAATGCAGAGAGGGGGGAAAGGGTACAGCAGAACAGAGAGGAGAAGGAGTCATTGCAGTGGCTTCCTTCAGGATGCCTTGCGTGGGCTGTCTCTCCACATGGTATGATATTATTGTACAAATTAGAAAAGGACAGTCCCTCTGGTTGGACAGAAACCTGAAGGTACAGAGCTTCGCAAGTACAAGCCTTCCAAATGTCAGCGCCTAAATCCTTAGCAGGGGACCGGTGCGCAAGGAGCCACCAGCATGGAAGTCATGGTTATTCATTGCTATGACCCTAGAAAAAAGATTTTTAGAAGACAGAAATGCAAAGACTAGCATGACACAATTATCCTTTCTATTGTATGGCTCTCTAGTTTCCCTAGGATGAGCTTGGATTTTCTCCTTTGCTGAAGTCTGAGTGTGCGGGAAGAATCACAAAGCAGACCAGAATCCAGGGTAGATGATGGCAGGTTAAAATGATCGAGATTTTAGGTAGACATGTAAACAAGCTGCGTAAATTTAAAGATATGTTTGCATAGAGAACTCAGCAAATGCCACTAAAACAATATCGGTTCCCCTTCCACATATACATGCATGAACATACATACATTTTAAGATCCACATCATATCAATCTAGTACACAAAAAGCTTACTAATAAGATCATATCATTCCTTTTCTACTTTACTAATTCAAAACGTGAAGTGAAAAGCAAACACGAAAAACAGAAGGGAGACCGATTCTCTAAAAGAACTGGTTTTAAGCTCTCCTATACTTATTAGAGGCCCTCCAAAAGAATTTATTTGTGGTTGAGTTATAAAATAAACTAAGCTATATTAAAGGCAGGTTAGCATGGCTTAACTGCAGTATACTTTCCACAAGAAGTAGGATACTATTTGAAAAGATTATCATACAAAGATGTTATATTATCTTCTTAAAAGCAATTCACTAATATTTTCATAAGTGAAGTTATAGTGTTACTAGAATACCAGCAGGCCAAACAGAAATGAAGTAAAACATAAGAGTTGAATATACTTCAGTGGTCCAGGATAGTTTTCCAACTCAGCCAATCCACTGAGAATCAAGATTTGGTGCAAAGGCTCTGAGTTTGATTCCCCAGTGACACATAAAATCAGGTATGATGGCACATGCTCGTAATCCCAGCTCTCCAGAGGCTGAGGCAGGAGGACTGCTGAGTCCAAGATTATCCTGGGATACAGAGTGAGTTCAGGACCAGAATGGGCTACAAAACAATATGCTATCTCAAAACATCAACAAAAATTTTGGTGTTAATTTTTTTGAGATATAAAAGTTAAGGAAGTAACAATCCTAGTTGCTTGACTAATTCTACTCATCCTGTAGGACTACATTCTTACAGGCAGGGCTGCATTGCAAGTTCAAGCCCAACATGGGGAATTTAGCAACTCAAAACATAAAAAGTCAACCAATAAAATTATATAATTCCTTTACTACTTCAATAATTCAGAATGTGACTCAACTTCAAAAATAAAAATGAGCAGGGGGTGTAGTTCAGAGTGAAGGCCCTGGGTTTGGTTCCTAGTACCACAAAATAGCAAAGAAGAAAGGAAAGAAGGGAGGAAAGGCAGAAGGAAGAGACGCAGGGAGACAGGCAGGGAGACAGGCAGGGATGCAGACTTAGAGAAACAACATTCGCTGAACCATATAGTTAAACAGGGAAAAAAATTAAGGATCTTCTATCCAGTTATAGCAAGAGACACAAACTCCTACAATTAAAGCAAGGGTTAATGGTAAAAGCACGTAATTAATTTCTATTTATCAACACTGAAGCAAGTGAAACTTATCTGTATTTCTGACTTTTGAATAGCACATCCAAAGATTGCTTATCTTATATCACATTGTTTTAATCCTCGCCCCCTCCCCCCATTTTACAACACTATAATTAGCTTTTTTGTGATTTGATAGCCAAAACAGTTGATCTGCTGGACAACAGTGTCTGGCTCAAGTGTAAAACCTAGGAGAGATCTGGGCTCCTTAGTTTTTCTTATGCTCTGTATCCCATTAATGAATGGGGTTTTGGGGGGGGGGGGGGGGGAGAGATACCTCAGCAGGTAAAGCGCTTCATTTAACTGCCCATGTTCAATTCCTCAGCACTACATAAAGCCAGGCTTGGTGCTCCATGCCTCTATTCCCAGTACTCTGGATGCTGAGGCAGGAGAATTGCCTGGACTACAGAGTGCAACCCTGTCTCAAAAATAAAACAAAAAGAAAAGAAAAAGATGTATGATTTTTATGATATTTTTGCTTCTTTTTTGCATTACTGGGGATTAAGTCCAGTGCCTGCAGACAACTGGGATCCTCAGGCATGTGCCATATGCTTAGCTATTCATATGCTTTAAAAACTACTTTCTTTCCTGGGCCATGGGTGCAAATAATCCTAGCACCCTGGAAGACTGAGGCAGGAAGACCACAGTTTTGAATTCAGCATGGGCAACTTTGCAAGACTCTGTCTCAAAAAATCAAAAATAAAAAAAAAAAAAGGTTGAGAATACAGCTCAATGTGAAGGTCCTGGGCTTAATACTCAGTATAAGAAAAAAAAAAAAAAAAAAAAAAAAAAAAAAAAAAAAAAAAAAAAAAAAAAAAAAGAAAGAAAGAAAGAAAAGAAGAAAGAATTCTCACAATTTTCCTTAACCATCACTATGTTCCACCTACTTACTGCTGCGATTTTTGTTTTTGTTTTTAGGTTTGTTCCACTGCAAGGGACGGAATCGAGGGTCTTCACATTCAGCTACATTCCCAGTCTTTTTAATCTTATTTTATTTTTGGATTTTGAGACAGGGTCTCATGAAATCACTAAATTGTCCAAACTGGGCTCAAACCTGCAATCCTCCTGCCTCTCACTCAGCCCTCCACAGAGCTGGGTTTATGGCATGTGCCAGCTTGTATTTTTTCTTTACAACTGATAGTCTGAAACTCATAGTAATGCAGTTACATTTTTATTATTATCTATTTTTCGTTTGACCTTAAGTTCAAATAAGTGAAAAAACACATCTGCTTAAATCATACCTATATCCTCCATTGCCTAGACTGGCATCTGGTAGAGATGAAGCTCAGCATATACAGACATACACATTGTGAATTTAAGGATGCAGAGAAAAACAAATTTAGTGGGTGCATCAAGGGACCTGTACTTTCTGCACAAACTAACTAGTTATTTACAATAACTTCTTGAAAATAAACTAGTTTCTGAGGAAAGATACGTAGTCTTGAGAAGCAAAAATTCAGTTACTAAGCTGACAAAGCAAATGCTTAGTAAGACTGGAAGCACATTACAAATATTAAGCCTAATGTCCTTTATCAATTTTGTTTTTATGCTTACTTTTAGTATTTATGGTTTTGTTAACTCACAATTCCAAACTTTACATGACAGGTCAACCTCAAAGTCCACTGGATCTTTTTTTTCCCCTCCTTCCCCCTGCAGTAACAGGGACTGAACCCAGAGTCTTGGCATTAAGCAACATTTGCTGCCCTTCTTTTTTTTTTTTTTTTTTTTCTTTTTTCTGAGTCAGGGTCTTACTAACTTGCTCAGTGGCCCAGGCAGGGCTTGCACCTGTCATCTTCATAGGTCAGCCACCAGGAGTGCACAGATCACTACATTTGGCGTCAGCAGATCTTTTGATCATACTGAGTTTTAGGAAGCAATGAGAGCAGAGCACACCCATGAAAATCGGCTGGGAGTAAGCGGAGGTCTGTGGGAACTACTGTCCATCTAAGAAAGCAATGGTTCAGTTAGCACACAGCAGTTTAAGTGTCTAAGCAACCATTAAAAACATGATTTTCATCCTATAAAACTCTTTAAGGGAATAAGAAGAATATCTTGAATCTAAGTAAGCACAGCCTAATGTGCAAAATCACAGGAACGATGGCTAAGCAAAACTAAGACAAATTCTTGGAATTCAGTAACAAGGAACTCAGTTACTCATTCTATGTTCATATGCCTATTAAAAGTAATAGCATTTGGTGAAAAACAGTAGTATATGGCATATGATAGAAATCAATACATATTTGTTGAATGTGGTAGTTTGGATTTGGAGTGTCCCCCAAAAGCCTCATGTTCCTATGGAGACTGTATAAGGTTGGGAGGTGGGGCGTGGCTGGAAAGGGCAGAGGCATGGGCTTGACCTGGAGAGGCTTAAGCTGGTTCTGCCCTTCCTCCCAGTCAGTCTCTCTCTGTTATACTATGTCGTGAGGATCCCTGCCACTGGAGCTCTAGCTCTTGCCCTGCCCACGCTCCAGCCCTGCCATGAACTCGCACCATTTTCCAGTCCTTGACCTGTCAATGAACTGTGACCTTCTGAAACCTTAATCTACAATAAATCTTTCCTCCCTAAGTTGTGGGTGTCAGGTACTGACTCACAGCAATGAAAAAGTTAACACGGAATTTGGTACCAGAAAAGTACGGTCGTTGCTGTGACTTTACCTGGTCATGTGGTTTGAAACCCTTTCAAACCAGTTTGTGAGAAGAATTTCAAAAGATTTGAGGATGCCAGCGGGAGAACCCTTGGAGTGCTCTGAGCCGAGCTTGATGGGAGATTCTGGTCGGAGCTCAGATGACCAAAATGCTGATAGAAGTATGGACTGGAAAGCCAGGCACAAGAAGTTTCAGATGGGAAAGACAGTATCAACATGTGGCCTAAACACCATGTGTACTACACTCCGGCAGGAAGTTTGTTGGCATTTTGCCCTTATCCAGGGACTGCCTGAAACTGAGATTAAGGGCAGTGGACTGCTTACTCTGGCGGAGGAAATCTCAAGACAGACCGATGTTCAAACTGTTACATGGCTGCTGTTTGTGGCTTTTAGCCAGCTCTAGGGCAAAAGGCAGGAGACAATGGCAGAAAAAAATCATAGAGGTTTGCAGTGCCAGCCTGAAATGGTCTGCAGTGGTGGGACCAAAGAGTACAGGGAAATTGAAGATATTAGCATTAAAAAAAAATAACATCTGGACTGTGCCCGGAGGGCATTTCCAAAGTCAACAGGACCCCTCCCTTCACCAGCTCAAGGATGGAAAGGCAAAAGACTGCTCTGAAAACCGTACACACAACACCAAAAGAAAAAAATGTTTTTTCAGGATTCAGTGGCCTGGAGTTCAACCATCTAAAACCTCAAAGACTTCTATGGCATTTGTCAAAGAAGTTCAGGGTACTGCTCAAGCCAGTGGCAGACCTTGGGGATGTCCACACAGTCTTGGCTTTACAGGCTTGCACAGTGCTGCAATTGTGGGTCCCTGTCAGCTTCCCCCGCAAATTTCAGAGGAAGGCCTTGGAAGCCAGGCAGTGTGCCCCTGGGAGGGCAATGTGTGAAGTTGTAAAGGAGAAGCCAAAGGTTCAGTAGAGAACCCAGAAATCTGGAGAAACCAGGAGCGTGGATCATCTGCTGAGAAATGCTGCAGGCTGTGAGTGGATCCAACCAAAGGAGATAAGATGGAGGCTGCAGCCAGCAGTGATGCTGTATGGGCAGGGACATCCAAGCCCTCTGGAGTTCCTTTCTTACCACAGTTTACCCCAGGTGCTAGACATGAAACTATAGGATTTAAACCTTGCCCTGCTGGGTTTAACTGTTTTGGTCCTATTGCCTTTTATCCTATTCCTCCCTTTGGAATGGAAATATTTGCCCTCTGCCATTTATATTGGAAATGCTTAAAGCTTTGCTTTTAACAGGAGCTCACAGCTGAGTTTGCCTTGAGTCTCACAGGAGATTTTGGACTTGGACTTTCTTTTGTGCCCGTGAAACTTACAAATGGGTAAAGAAAGATAGGGTAAAGCTTCTGCTAGCCAGAAGGGGGACCTGGAAACAGCCTTTGCCCCTGTGGAGCAGCTCTAGACAGAAAGGGGACATTGGAATGTGGGTTGTCCACATGGCTCAGTATCTAGGGGTTTTTACTGCATAGCTGGATAAGGGGCTGTCTTAGGCTAAGCAGCTTGGTTGCTAGGGCTGGTAGATCTTGAACTTTTTAGCACTGCTGGAACTATTGAGACTTCAACAACTCTTGGAAAAGGACTAATTACATTTGACTTAAAGTGACGGCCAAGAGTCTCTTGGGGGCCAGAAGCACAACGTGGTGGTTTGGATTTGCTGTGCCCACCAAAACCCTCATGTTCCTATGGATACTGTGTAGGGTTGGGAGGTGAGAACTGGCTGGAAGGGGCAGGCATGGGCTTGACCTGGTGGGGCATAACCTGGTTCTGAAATGTTCTCTCCACTTAACCAGAGAAACTCTATTTTTTGGTGCCTATTAAAAACTTACATTTTATAAGCAACCGCTGCCAGCCTGGGTAAGCTCGATAAGGTTTTGTAAGTTTCCTTGATCCTATGTTTCTTTTTGTTAGCCCCAGTACAATTTCATAACTTCTTTTGTATGTTAAGAGATAATTGGTGCAAGGCCATTTCCTGGAATTGCTAGCCACAGGACTCCACCACCTACTCCTGGAATGACATGTGACCATCTGGTTCAGGCAGACACATGCAAGAAGTCATGTATTCACCTCCAAAATGGCTTCTAGATGTTTGACTGTGACTAGTCACTTTCTGGGTACCCTACATAAAAAGAACCATGATAAAGATAGGCTGCTGCAAAGACTAACATATGCATGTTATCGTTTGACTGGATACAAAAGATGTAATGAAATACGACTGGATGTGAAGGTGATGATATAATTCCATCTTGCTGAAACCTACAAAAGCTTGCTACCCCCTTTGTTCCTTTGTTCAAAGCCATTCTCGGTATTGCTGAGATCAGGTCTGGCCTGGCCATGAATAAAGATTCCTACCTTTGTCCAGCTGGCTTTGTTGGTTTCTGATTCTAGACTATAATAGTTCCTCCCATTCCAGTCAGTTCTCTCTCTCTCTTCCACCATGTTGTGAGGATCTCTGCCACTAGAACTCTGGTTCTGGCCCTCACCCTGCTCCAGCCCTGTCATGTGCTTCCACCACTTTCCAGTTCTCCACCTGTCAATGAACTGTGACTTTCTGAAACTAAGCCACAATCTTTCTTCCCTAAGTTGTGGATGTTGGGTATTGAGTCACAGTGATGAGAAAGTAACTAAGACACTGAATGAGCAAATAAGATGAGGACAGCCTCCTTAGCACCTTAGAAGAATTACTAGAACAACAATTTTATCTCGTTTCTATAGTAAATTAGTCTCTAATTAGGTCATCATTACTTATTGACACATATATAGAAAAGGAGCTCCCAATATCCAGGCATCAATTAATTCATCAAATTTGTAAAATAATGCAACTTTGTTATTATGGTGATTACACTAGAGGTAGGGTCCGCTGAAAGAAAGAAAATCGGAATGTTAGAGAGAAACAGAATAAAGAACTATTTCACAAAGATTAGATACATACATGACTTTAGACTTATGATTTCTTATCTGCAAGTTCTGTGAAAACTTATTTCATCTTTGATGGAAATATAGTCTCAAAGCACCTTCAATCACCACTTACTAAAAGAGATTAGCAATGAACAGCTCTGAGGAAATGTATTGTCCATAATCAGCAAGTTCTATGTACCAAGTAGAATAAGTTTACTGAACAGTTCACTTAATTTGTAGTTGATGACTTCATTAAGAGTAATTATTTCATCAAAATATTGTCTGTCTTAAGTGATAAACAACTAATATTACAATGGTCTAGTGGCTACCCTCTGTATCACAAAGGAAAAACTTGCCTTAATGCTACAAATTTCAGTGTATATGTTTTGAGAGAGAAGACTGTAATTATGTTAAGAATAATATTCATTCCTTAAGTTTTATATTACTTTTATGCAAATATAAATAAAGCAAGACATATTCTCATTTCCTTTCCAACGATCCCAATAAGAATTTTAATAAGTAAAAACTTATGTTCTCCAAACAATAATTTCATGAAATTCAATTTCTATTATTTCTTACTATCTATATGCAAACTTTCTTGGTTCACATGTGACTTTCCTCAATGAGAGAGATCACGATAAAATGCATTCAACCCAAATCTAAGTGACATGATTCCAAGTAAACAAAAAGTTCAACCATTTGTAATGTGCAACTGTTGATATTAACATATATGCAAATATACTTTACTAGCATCAGTGTACAAAGCACTTCATTTTATAACCTTCTTTTTATCATTCAGATTTAGAATCTTTTATTTAAACCTACGAATGTGACCAGAACTGGAAAGAAGAGGAGATTTGAGAGGAAAGCCTCTGAACTTCTTACTTGATAAGGAGTCGATACTGATGGGCATTACATACAATGATCTTCTAAACATTCAGGGTGTCGGGGCATAGCTCAACTGTTCGAGCTCTTGCCTAGTAAACACGAGGCCTTGAGTTTAATTCCCTAGCACCACATAAGTCAGGCGAGTGGTGCATGCCTGTACTCCCAGCTCTTTCTGAAGTCTGATACAGGAAGACTGCTTTGAGTTCAAGGCCAGCCTGGGCTATAAGTGAGTGCAAGACAAGCCTGGGTAACAAAGAGAGACCCTGTCACAAAAAAAAAAAAAAAAAAATCCAAATGACCAGATGCCTTACATACAAGAAAGTAAAAATGACACAGCATAATTTCAAATTAATAATTCTAGAATTTTTGGTGAAAGTAAGCTTTCTATAACACTGTAACTTATTTATATTCTTCAATACCTTTTTACACAATGGAATACTATGCATCTGTAAGGTCCAACAGCGTGGAGGTTTTCACAGGCAAATGGAAGAAACTTGAGAACATCATGCTTAGTGAAGTGAGTCAGAAGCAGAGGGTGACATTGGATGGTCTCTCTGATATGAGAGACCCAGACCACAACTATCTCATGGAACTTTAAATGAAAGACAAAGCGAAAGAGGGGGAGGTGGGGTGGTGAAGAGAGGGTAGGGGGAAGGACAAAAGGAGAGGGGGAAAGCCCTTGTCACTTTGACAAGAAATGTATGTGCACAAAATGCTCAACTCCATTGTAAACCTTAAATTCTGCACATGTACATATCAATAAAATGGGAAAAAAATATTTTGATAAGGGGACATACTGCAAGATTTTGTTAAGCTATACCGTCTCCAAGTGCTTCTACTCACTTCTTCGCAAACATTTAGAAATAACTTCGGAACTTAAAAACTTCACACTTCAAAAGACTATTAGGAATGTATTAGTATTTACATGACAGTATTATCAGAATAATTAGATTGAAACCTTTCTAACAGTCATGTAAATGAGAAGTCTCCAGGAAGATTTAAGAACATGACTAACAGAAATTAACCCCAGATAACTCCTCTGTTTCACTAAACACAGTAGAAAATAATGATCAACATACAAATCAGAACCAAGACATAGTAGTATTTGTTTAAAATCTTCAGCCTTTAAAACACTAGTTTTAAAAAAGGCTGGATATGGTGGCACACCCCGGTAATAGTAGTGCACTAGAGAACGTGAAACAAGAATACTGTAAGTCCAACCCAGCTTGGACAAATTTAGTGACTTAGCAAGACTCTGTCTCACAATAAAAAGTAAATAAAATTGGGCTAAGCACAAAAACCAAGGGTTTGATCCGTACTACTGGGTGCGTGCGTGCGCACGTGTGTGTGTGTGTGTGTGTGTGTGTGTGTGTGTGTGTGTGTGTGTGAGAGAGAGAGAAAGAGAGAGAGAGAGAGAGAGACAGAGAGACAAAGAGACAGAGAGAGAGAGAGAAAGAGAGAGAGAGAGAGAGAGAGACAGAGAGACAAAGAGACAGAGAGAGAGAGAGACAGAGAGACAGAGAACCAGTATTAGCAAAATATTTTAGCTTGATTTTTCAGGAATCTTAAAACATTTTGCAAAGAGCAATTTCAAGAGTAAAGGCCTTTGGATAAGAATATTCAATATGAGGAGCTAAACCAAAAGCAACTTCTGTTCAGAGTTCTTCATGTTTTTCCCACATTGCCAATATAACCATCAAAATTTGATTCTAGAGTAAGTACACTAAGATGCCAAGAATGAACAGAGGTAAGAAGTACCTCTGAGATACAGAAATGTGGATGATGCACAAATTCTCCATAGGCAGGATTAGGATTAAAGAATAAGTCAGTACATGTCAAATATGTAGGAGAATGTGTGGTAAGAATGTCTTTTGAATCAATTCCTTTCTATATACATACTTTCATTGGGCAAACAATTACCTTTCAAGTTCACATGTATTATTTCTGATTGGCAGTTGCTTGGAAGCTAACGAATATAAAGTACCCTCAACAAACAGCCAACAAATGCAGACAGACTAAAGTACATCTCATAATGTCATTAATTAGATAGACTGATAGAGCTAGAGAGAGTGATATCAATGCTAAGAGGTTGGACTCTGAGCAACAGTATCTGACGCTGCAAAACTCAAACAATGAAAATGGGAAACAGAGAATATCACAAAAAGAGTCTTGCAACTTAAAAAACTTCTCAATAGCATATGCTCACAGTAATTCCTATGATAATTAAAGATTTAAGAGTAGACAGAAAATTTACTACAAGATAGAACAAAGAAAACTATGATGAAAAAATGAAGCTATAAAAAAGTTCCCCAAAAGCATACAGTACATTTTTTTCTTTTCTTTTTTTTTTGTCTTCTGACAAATGGTTCAGATTATATTTGAAAAAAAAATCTGTAACCAAACCCTTAGAGATCTGTCCACAGCCTGATATTTTTCACTACTTCTTTTGCTTTTTCCTCCTAATCTAGAACACAAGTACACCTGAGCTAAAGATATCAAAACGTAAGAATACTATAAAAATATTTAACTGCCTTACCCTTTTACCTATACCCAATAAATTCTGTACATTTGATTATTTCTCTTAAAAGAAATAACTGCAAGCTGCTAGATATAACAAGCAAATACTAATTTATGTAAAAGAGGTTACCTACATATAACCACTTGAAAAATTCACAGTACTCACAGCAAATTCTTAAGAACGGTATTCATTACTGTTATTCTAGTTGCTTCTAACTAGGGTCTATTCTAATGAAACAAATTTATTGGTAATAATTCTAAAGCAAGTACTATATATTATATACATGGAAGCACAACTGTGCTTCCAAGAAAATCCACAATTTTGAAACACACTATTAAATCTGACAGTTTACAATAATAAATAATTGCCAAGATGGCTCTGATAAGATGAGGATATGGAGACTCTCACAGAAACTAAGTAAATATAACACGATATTAAGCTGATGCTGAAAAGGCCTTGTTTCAAATAACCAGGGCACCGGCACTCTTGCCCTCTATTTCTTCAGTACTAGGAACAAGCCTAGGGCCTTAATACTGAGCTCCATTCTCTTCTGCTTGCTAAATTGCTGAGGCTGGGCTTGAACTTGTGATCCGCCTCCCTCAGCCTCTCACTGTGCTAGGATTACATGTTGTATGCAAGACTATGCCCAGCTAACTCTCTTTCTCTCCTAATAAACTTTCATGAAGACACGATATGTATAATGCACTCTTCCTCAAGTTAAATGTAATTATTATGTACTCCAAAGCTATAACAAGAAAAATGATAATTATAGGAAAAATTATGTGCTGGAAAATAACTTATTTTTAGCCACACTTTTCTCTAGCAAGATAATAAATTTAAAATGTGCCTTCAAAGTTCTTAAATATTAAACAATTTAACAGTCTTATAGTGCAAAGTGTACTATGAAGAATGCTTGAGCACTGCTATTATAGAAAGTGGCACTATCAAATTCACACCTATTATAGAAAAGGCCATTTAAACTAGCTGACAACTTTAGTTATGTTTGTCATCATGCACATTTTCCTGTGGCCAATTGGTTAAATTGATTTGAGCACCACATTAATGACAATAAGTTCATAAATTCAATGCTTACAGGGTCAGTTACCTTTTTCTGCATCACAGGCACAAATTCTGTCCCTAGTCCTCTGTCATAATAAATTTCTCTAATCACAGGAAACACACATAGATTGGGCACAAATAGATGAAAATGATAAGTTTAAAAATCTTTATTACTGTAAATCAAAAAAGCACCATGCCCCATTAATTACAGTCAGTAATATCATTATATAATGACAGCAAATACTACCAGGCCAAACAGCATTCTAGTATAAATCATTATTTAAAATCACATTGTGTTTACAGGGTTAGATTTACACGCGAAAAATAAATGGTTGACTAGACATTTTCTTAGGGAAAAAAAGGAAATATTCTTAAAGATGTCATGGTTTAGTTTGAAGTACTTAAAAAAGTGCCTAAGTCAGGTGTGGTAATCCACACTTGTAATTTCAGAACTTGGCAAGGCAGAGAGGCAGAGGGATTGTGAGTTCGAGGCCAGCAGGAGCTACAGAGGGAATTCAATGCCAGATTTGATTTTGTAGTGAGACCCTGTTTCAAAAAAACCTAGACTTGTGTCCCAAAATGCTGTCTCAAATCTAAGAGTTTTCCTATGGTTCTTTGTTATGTGTTGTTTGCTTGTGTTTCAGTTTCAAGCCCTGAAACAGAAGTGTCTAATACCAAATTGTATTAAAAGGAATATCTACAAACTATAACATGAAGAATTTAGAGCCATATTCAGATCCGTCATGTAAACAGTAACATTTAGTAATACGATCAATTAGTAAAATTCTTAAATTGTCATTGAGAAAACAAAAGCATAGAAAATAAAATCAAAATGCCAGTAATTTTCAGGGATGTGACCTGAAACTCCAAGAGCAAACAGTAAGTAAAATCTAGGGCAGGAATGCTAGCATCTTTATTATTGCTGTTAATAGGACAAAAGGCATCTAATCACATTAGCTTCTCTTTTCAAAGAAAATTAGAAATGTCCTAGTATCACATGTGAGGGAGTAGTGACTTTTGTTGGCTTCTACCAAAAGTAATTACATGCTCAGAAACAACATCACTCCTCACCCACTGCCAGGAACATGTTTATCAGTCTATTCTTATCACATGAAGCCAGGCACAGGCAGCTCTCAGTAAGCCATACTAATGGAAAAATATTGGTAGTCCATAGTAGATATAATCGGCATCTGAATACATCACATATTTTGCTTTTGGATATGTCTACAATTTAAATAAAAAATTATGATCCTGAGACCCAGATCTAGAGATGGCAAAGAGCCTGAGAAAACAGTGTTATGAGAGAAATGTGCATGCTGCATCATTAAGATGACAAATTACTCTTAGGACATCAACTCTCTCTTAATACTGTAGCACCATCTTATAAGGAATATGCACTCTCAACGTGACCATTTTACTGTTTTCAAGTCAATTTCTATCATTTCTATGCTATGGACACACTGATAAATTAGACTTTACCATCCTATTCATTACTTCATTAAACACAGAAGACTGCTGAGCCACTAAACCAAGGTATAAGTATATTCAGAAGTAGTCAGTTGACTCTAGCACTAAGAAACACATAAAATATAATCCTCGAGGCCTGGAGGAATGGTTCAGTGGTAAAACCACTTTAGGAGTAAGCACTATGTCAAACAAAGTGCCCAAGTTCGATTCCCCACCACCACATAAGCCAGGTGTGGTGATGCATACCTGTAATCTCAGCACTTGGGAGGCTGAGGCAGGAGGAATAAGTTCAGGATCAGCTTGGCCTACAGAAAGAGACCCTGTCTCAAAAACAAACAAATAAAAACAACTATATATAAACAATCCTTGAGCAAAAGTGCTTTTAAAACATTCATTTTCAAACTCAGTTCCACCTTAAACCTGAAGCTATGCCCAGTATTGCAAACACTGCAAAATGATACTTCTATGCACGTGAAATATGATAGCATCTCAATGTCTATTATTAGTAAAGTTAAGCTTCAGTGATGAAATACATTTAAGAAGGTAAACTGTATTAACCTCCTATGTTTATTCCTTCTATTTCCTCTAAGCAACATTAAAATCAAAGAAATTGCTTACAACATCCAAACACACAATATCTTTGTTCTTCCAAAAGCCTCTAGAGAACCCTAAACATTCTAATTAGAATGACTGGTTATAAGCTACATACTATACTATTACTTTAAATTTAGTCAGTATTTACCATCATAACTTTAATTCTTATATAATTTCACTATTATGTAAAATTACTATAGAATTTTAAGTAAACTGACACTATCATTAGAGCCATGATGATTATGTCTCCCGATATTATCAAATAAAGTGACTATAACTAAAAAACACATATAAATACTAACACTGACATATGACATATATTTTAACATATTTACAGGTTCTTCCCACCATTCTTTCTTCCCCTCAAGAACACAGGACTTGAAAACTAGAGTTCCGAGACCTGGCAGGATATTATCCTATCTTGCCCACCAACTACTATTTATTCATAACCTATAGCTTATTTGTAAATTCCCATCACCTATTTGTTCATCAAAAGCTTGCTCCAGGGTTAATAATCAAATTAATGTACCCCTAAAGCTTAAATAATAAAACCCACATGACTTGGTCTGAAGTTCACCCTGACACTTTTACCCCCAACCCTCAGGTCCACAGCCTCAACTCAACAGGCTGCAACTCGTGCTTTCAACAGAGTATATGTTTCTTCACTTTTCACTGTTAAAATAATAATAGTTTTTATTTTGTAGTGAACATCTGAATTTTAGTCAAACACAAACAGCCAAGTTTCAGCTAATCACAGGTACCCAAATCATCAGACCAGGCCCAAGGAAGGCAAATGCCTACCTGTAGCCAAAGAGCCCATTTCTCTCCTTTGCTTCCAGGCTTAGCCTCTAGGAGCTCAATCATCAGACTGCTGGGTGAAGTTGTGTAGACCTCTTGTGACTCTGAATGCTACACGACTGATATGTGACTCTTCACTCAAATAAACTATTAAATTTGATTTTCACAAAGATTTTCTTTTAATATCTTGCTAATGAAGCTTTCTGTCCAGAATGAATTCTTTCATTCTCTACTGAAATTCTAATTATACGTCAAGGCCTAGGTTAAATTATAACTCAGGGATCTCCATTTTCCTTTCTTAGACTATGACTACTTTGTGTTCTTGTAGCTTTTTAAAAATGGTTATTTTGACATTTAATACAAGCTCACTAAGTGTATTGCCCACTTTCCCGCCACCCTCAAGTCTATATTCATTTCTCTCCCAGTCAGTCATTTAGTATAGTAATCTACACACAATAGGTAATCTTGAACTAGTTAAATGAAATGAGAGGGAGAAAATCCAAGCAAGACTTTTTAATAAAATACTAAAAAAAAATTTAACTAAAACTGTAATTAAAATAAAGGGAAAAATTATAGTATTTTCACATGTTAAATATTTACACATCTAAAAATTATAGCTATCAGAAGTGTATTTTACAGCTTCCTTCTACTAAGCAACTCTAAACTACCTTAACCTTTTAAATATGTCCTTGAAAACAGACTAGTAACTCTTTAAAGTGCATTTATCAAAGACACTCATAAACACCTCAACACCCTTGAAGCAGGGGGAACTTTTCAAGGTTTTGCAACACTGAGCCTAAAATATTTGAAAACAGGTCTTAGAAGAGATATACGCATTGCTCATTCTGAAATACAGCTAAATGAGCTGTAACGAGGGGCTGAATGGGGAAGAGTGGTGCCCTAGAGCCGGGAAAGCCACGGAAGTGCAGTTTAAGTTTGCTGGAGACACAGCTTCCTACTGATTTCTTAATGAGCTTGCCCCCTATTGACCAAATTATGAATAAAGGCATTGCCAGTGACTAAGAACTTCAGCTATCATAGCGAGACCAGTCCACAGTCGCTGCATGCAACTTAAAAATGGCAGTTTGTAGCATTAAAATTTTTTTTATCCATGCTTTCCATGCCTAGAATATTCAGAAATTTTAGTTAATTGGCTAAATGTCTTTTCAGAAATAATCCCTATAAAAGTCATGGCACAGAAAGGTATCCATGCTCTACTTTTTATTTAAATACTCAAAATTAGGAAAATTGGTATAGCATCTTACAGAAAATTTGGATAACCACAACTGAGAAGAATGGAAATGCAGCATTCCCATCAGTAACTATATGAGCTCCTCTGTATGATTTTTTCTTTGATTTTACTTGAGTTTGATTAGGTTTTGGCAGCTGTGCAAGAATTGCTGCCATTGTAACTGATTTGTTCCAGCAAGTGCTGCACAGTAGAAAAAGAAAGACTACTGTTGAATTAACAGTTGTATTAAGTATGAATAACTTAAACAAAACAACAAAACACAGAAGCATATACAAACATCAAATAAATGAATGATAAAACTGCATAAATATTTATTAAGTACTGGGTATACAACAGGCACTGTGTTGAGTGCTTTCAGTAGAAAACAATCTAATTCTCTCAACACCACCAAGTTAACTTTAGTCTAGTCACTGGATGGATGGGAAAACACAGTCGCTGCAGATGCAAGTATCAAAGCCAGAACACACGGATGTATGACCCTATTTCTTCTGGCCTATTCTACTACTCACAACCCTTACAAAGGATCTACTGCATTACCTCTGTCTCTAAACATCAGTTTTATTAGTAAAAAGAAGGGGTTGTGCTTAATCATTTCTACGGCCCTAGCTGACTCTAAAATCACAAAAGCCTGTTTCAGGCAAATTCAGTACAAGTAAATCAGTAACCAAGAAGTGGAACTGCTTCAGGGAAAATGAGCAAAACTAGAGGAGGATGTTCAAACTTGGTAAGAAATTAAACACTGCCCATAAGTGGAAAAAAAGCTGCTCAACTTCATTCCTGATGAAAACATAAAAGAGAACACAATAATTTACCATTTTACCTCTGAGATGGACGGAGATTGTGAAGAAAGAGATATAGATTAAGTGTGCGTATCAGTTACATTTTTGTTGCTGTGACTCAATAACCAACATCCACAACTTAGCGAGGAAAGACTTATTGTAGCTTACAGTTTCAGAAAGTCTCAGATTCACAGGTGGGTGGTGGGATAATGGTGGAATCACACTTTGGGGCCATAGCTAGAGTGAGAGCAGGAGCTCCAGGAGACAGAGATTCTCAGAGCAGCATTGCAGAACTGACACCAGTCTGCGAGGAAGGGCAGAACCAGCACAAGCCCCTCTGGGCCAAGCCCCAAGTATCAGCCCCTTAGAGCCAGGCCTCACCTCCCAACACTACACAGTAAGAATCCATGGGTACACGAGGCTTTGAGGGGACACCAGATCCAAACCACAATAGTATCCCTCACTCAAAATTCTTGTCTGACCTATGCAGAAGAGTGTCAGATGTCATATTCTTTTGCAAATTCTAGACTGTTTAGATAAATGTAATAACATTCTTGAGAATGGGACCTAGCTATAAACAAAAAATACATTTATGTCTCATGTATACCTTATACATATTAGCTAAAGATAATTCTATACAATATTTTATTTTTTAATTAACTTATTTATGTATTTATCTTTTTGACACAGGTTATCACTCTGTAGCCAAGGATAACCTTGTACTCACAGCAATCTTCCAGCCTCAGCCTCCTGAGTACTGTGATCACAGGTATGTACCAACACTGTCAATTTATATGGTGCTGGAGAATCAAGCACAGGGCCTTGTGCTTGCAAGGCAAATACTTTAACATTTGTGCTATTCCTCCAACCCTATACAATATTTTAGTGTGACTGTGCTTTTACTACAAGTTGTCACATAAGGGCAGGTGTGTAATTTTTCACTTGTGGCAAGAGATTGGAACTCAAAAAATTTCAGAGTTTGAAGCATTTCACACTTTGGGATAGGGATGCATACCTTGTGTATACATGTGTCCTTAGTGACTCTACAAACTGACACAAACTTTGTAGACGGCAAAGTCACAACACTTTCAAAATTTAAATGTAGAAAATAATTTATGTATGAATCTCATTTCTAGAATTTATCCTACAGACAGTGTCACATATACAAACAAGGACATATGTAGAAACTTTTTTGGCACAGCGTTTTTTAAGATACCAAAAGACTGTATCTAATCTAAATATCCATTATTGGAGGATCAATTAAACAAATGAGGATGAAGCTCTAGCACAAAATTCTACACAGCATGAAAAAGAACACAGTGGATGAATATAAGCTCATAAGGAATGATCTCTAAGTACATTTACTCTAAACAACAATGCATAAAAGAGAAAAAATGATGAATACAATGTGCTTCCGCAGGCGTCACCTATTTCTACAAAACGATGTGTGAAATCAGTAATAATGGTTTTTCTCTGTAGAAGTAAGACTGAGATCTAAGGGAAATTATTTTCTTTATTTCATGTATTATTCTTTTCTAAAGCTTACTTTATGAATACTCTGCTAATAAGCAATTTATCAATTTTGAAAAGTGATTAAAATAGTCTAGCATCATTGAAGACCTCTTTAAATATGAACTTTAATAAATGAGAATAAACTCAAATTCTTCAGAACACACTAATCAATCTAGATTTCTTTATATAGTAACTTTAATCTGTAAGGAATAATAAACAGAGTACGAGAACTGTGAGTGTAGAAACTGCTAGAAAGGTTGAAAGCCCTCACTCTCGCTCTCCCTTCCATCTCTTCCCCATCACTACAAAACACATTCGACAAGATACTGTGACACATCTGACAAACAAATAACAAAAGTGACTTCCTAGGCCTCAAGAGTAGAAAAGAATTCCAGTCTTTAGTTCTCAAAAAAATGTATACAGAAAAAATCCACACTTAACCTAAGTATCCCACCTGAACTAAATATGTATTTCAAATAAATGTATGAACCAATAATATCTGGAACCAATCATTTGAGAATAATTATCAGATTCACAAGATACTTGAATGATACCAAAATTATATACAAAAGACATAAGAGTTTAAGGATCTAATATTAAACAAGGTACTCTATTATTAAGTAACTAAATATCCTTACGGGGTACCAGAATTTCACATTTTTCCAGAAAACCTACCAATATTAAAAACTGTAAAATGTCCTAGAGTGCAAACTGAAAAGCTATAAAAACATTAACAGGAAATACTAAATAATCCCTGTGATACCGATGTTATTCCAATTTCATGAAAACTTTTGAGGCAATGCTATTGTGTTATATTATTTTCTCTTACATGGTAAATTAGCAAACTCCAGTTCGCTGTCCTTCAATAAAAATATCAATTTTATAATTCTGTATGTTACATAACATGTATTAAGTTATGGGGCTACGGGCATAGCCTAGAGGTCAGAACACTTCGTCAGCAAGTACACAGCCCTTGGTTCGATTCCGTAGCACTACATAAGCTGGACAAGGTGGCATATCATATCTGCAATCCCAACACTCAGGAGGCTGAGGCAGGAGGACTGCCAAAAAAGTTCAAGGTCAGCCTAGGTACATATTGAATTTAGAACCACTTTGGGCTACAGAATGAAACCCTATCTAAAAAATAAAATAAAGTAAAATAAAATAAAATATAAAAGTGATTAAAAATAAGATCTCCATTTTCACATAAAGAGTAACATTTATGAAAAAACCCAAAGGAAAAAAGTTTCTTTTGTTTAGTGATTGAATAACATATAGTTAATAAGCTAATCTCTCTACATTCACCATTATGCAAGGAAAGAAAATTACATATATGCATACTACTGAAAATTTAACTAAAACTCTAATACACTGGGATCAAGAACTTAAAATGTAAAAAAAAATAAAATGTACCTTTTATCTGGGTAGCAAAATTCAGGGACAATTTTGCAAAGAGGTCTGCATTCTCAAACTTATCTTCTTTTACTTTTAACCAGAAACAGTTCTCAGACAATTCTCTTGGCTCAATCTGAAACAAAAATTATAAAAAGTTTCTAAATTGTTACTTCATATTTAATTTTTGAAAGAATTCACTTTCAGCAAGAATGAAAAGTAATTCCACTATTTATTCATTAAATCACTTCTAGGATCTAGCAAAATCACAGTCTTATACTAAATATTCACTAGAAAATCCACAGAATTTTATTGGTGTCTAAACATCAAGAGGCCACATAGCAAATTATATTTTAATTTTTTTTCTATTGAAGTAACCTTAAAAATGACTTAGTCTATCTGCTCCAACTCAATACATTCTTCTTACTCCCAGACTTTTTTGTATTTCCCTCTATTTTATTGACTGATTCACATATGTTGCATCCCAGGAATGAAGCCCATGTGATCAAGGTGTATGATTACGATGACTTGCTAGATTCTATTTGCCAGATTACTGTTGAGAATTTTTGCATCTATATTCATTAAGGAGACTGTTCTATAATTTTTCATCCTGGTTAAGTCTTTGTCTGGTTTTGGGACTAGGGTGACGTGAGCCTGCAGAAATGAGTTTGGTAGTATTCCTCCTTCTCTTTCAGCTTCATGGAACAGTTTGAGAAGAACTGGAATTAGTTCTTCCCTGAAGCACTGAAAAAATTCTGCTGAGAATCCATCCGGTCATGGACTTTCCTTTGTAGGTAGACATTGTATTACTGCTTCAATTTCAGTGTGTGTAAGAGCTAATCAAGGCTTTGTGTGTGTGTTCAATTTTGGTATTTTATATGTGTCTAGGAAGTCATCCATTCAGAATTCTCTAGCTTGTTGGAATATAAGCATTCAAAATAATTTCTGAAAATATGCTGAATTTCTGCAGTCTGTTGCAATTTTACCTTTTTGATTTCTAATTGCTTTAATGTGTTTTTTCTTTCACTCTTTTGGTGAGTTTAGCTAGAGGTTTGTCAATCACGTTTATTATTTCAAAGAACCAACTCTTAGATTCATTAATCTTATTTTTTTCATTTCAATTTCATTAATTTCAGATCTGCTCTTTATAGTTTCCTTTTTTCTACTAATTTTTGGCTTAGATTGTTCTTGTTTCTCTGGGGCCTTGAGGTGCATAACGTGGTTGTGACTGCTCAGTTATTATGGCTATCAACTTCCCTCTAAGTACTCCTTTCATTGTGTCCCACAGACTCTGATAAGATGTACTTCCCTCAACCTTTAACTATAAAAGTTTTGATTTGTTTGATTTCTTCTGTGATCAAATTTTAAGTCAGCAGTAAGTTATTTAGTCTCCATGTACTGTATATTTTCTGCTGTTTCTTTTGCTGTTAATTTCCAGTTTTCTTTTAATATGATCTGAAAGTATACAAGGAGTTATTTCAATTCCTTTGTATTTTTTAAGCATGACTTATCAACTATCATATGGTCTATTTTAGAAAATGTTCCATGTGCTGCCGAGAATAAAGTGTATTGTGTGGATTTTAGGTGGAACACTGTAAACATATGTTAAACCCAAGTTATCTATAGGGTCATTTAACTGGTGTATTTCTTTGTGTATTTCGTCTAGATGATCTGTCTATCTGTGATAAGGGGGTATTAAAGTCCCCTACTATAATTGTATCGGGGTCTATATGTCCTTTCAGACCTAATAATTTTTGGTTTACATAATTGTATGCTCCAGAGTTGGGAGCATATACATTGATACCTGGGAATACTTCCAGTTCTATTGTTCCCTTAACCAGTGTACAGTGACCACCTTTGTTTCTCCTAATCTGTTTTGTTTTTAACTCTGATGTGTTAAAATAATGTAACTACCCCGCTTGTTTCCTGGGTCCAGTTGCATGAATTATTGAATTCAATCCTTTTATTTTTCAGTCTATGAGTCTCCTTATGGGTAAAATGTGTCTCATGTAAGCAGAAAATTGTGGGGTTTGGTTTTTTGATCCAGTCAGCCAATCTGTGTCTTTTGGTAGGTGAGTTAAGGTGATTCACATCCAGAGTAAGCATCGAGGTACATTTCGTATGTCCTGCCATAATTTTTTAGTGTTATTTACTTCACTTATTCTCCTGTCAGCTCATTCTCCCATTTCAATTGTCTCCTTTTCTCTGGGGTCATTGGTGTTGTTAGTCTCCCTTTCTCTGTCTAAGGTTCCGTTAAATATTTTCCACAATGTTGATTTAGTGGTTACAAATTTCTTTAGGCTTTATTATGAAAAGTTTTAATTTCTCCCCCTAATTTAAAAGATAATTTTACTGGATATAGAAGTTGGGTTGGCATTTATGCTTTCTTAGCGCTTGGATGATGTTGCTACATGATCTTCTGGTTTTTAAGGTTTGAACTGAGAAATCTGAAGCTATCCTGAGGGGTTTGTCTTTATATGTCACCTGCTCCTTTTCTCTTACAGCTTTTAAATTTCTTTGCGTTGGGTCTCTAGGTATTCAATTATATGCTGTGAGGATTTTTTTCCTGATCGAAGCTGCTTGGAGTACTGTATGCCTGCAGTAATTCAATGTTCATTTCTTCAATTTGAGAATTTTTCTTCCATAATTTCATTGAACACTTCCTTTAAGCCTTTTTTTTTCTGTCCTCAGTTTGTTTCTGTACTCCAGTAATTCTAAGGTTGTTTGTCCTTGATTCACACATCAGCTGTTGTAACCATTATCTTTCCCACTTTGCTTGTTTGTTTTGCTTTCTTCACTGCCCATATGTTCCAGCTTATCCACTTTATCTTCCATGTCTTACAATCTATTCTCAAAACGTTCAAACTGGTTATTTTTTCCTGTGAGTTTTTCTCTTCTTGGAGTTCAGTTTTCATTGTTTTTATATCTTGGCCAAATTGTTCCCTGATTTCTTCAACTGCTTTCATTAATCCATTTGTTTCTTCTTCAAATTCCTCATCTTATTGTCAATGTTTATTTTTGTACTCCTTCTATGTCTGTTTTACACTCTCTGTACATCTTTTATGTCCTGTATAAGCTTCTGAACTCAGAAATTATCACCTTTATTGGATTTTCTCTTTGTTGGATCTGCTACATCAAGATCCCTGTTACCAGTTTCTGGAGTGTTAGGCCTTTTTGTCAGTGACTTATTACCTCGTCTCCCCTTGGTTGTGTTATAGTGAGTTGAAAGTCATTTATTGCTGAGGGACTCTCTCTATTCCAGAGATGTCTGTTAGATTTGCCTTAAATGTAATTTGGATTTCATTCCAGGTTTAGAACTTATAACTGTTTTCAGTTTATTATTCTCAGTGTCCAGAGTTTTGCTGAGACCTTAAATTTCTCTACTCTTTGGTGCAGAAGAAAGAGAACACAAAACTATATACGGACTATAGCCAGAAGAACTGTTAGTGTATCTTAGTTATGGAGGTCTTCAAGCATCCTTGACATCAAAACTCTGAATAAAGGTTTATATTTACAACACTATCCAATATTAACAATTTACTAGCAGATCCTAGTAGCCAAATTAACACTATAACCACGCTTCCTACAATATTATTAGGTGCAATATACCCTTACTATATATCTAACTTAACCTATTATTGACTTATTAAAGTGTACTATTGGTATTGGTAATATAACCCAGACAATAAGAGAGCTTTGAATATACAATGGGAAGCAGAATAGTATTCCTATAATAGTGAGTGATCCATGAGTGCTCCTCCAATAGTCAGGGAACAACAGGTAGAGAAGAGCACTCGAAGCTAGATTCAGATGCACCAGGGAGTACTCTGAGTAAACAGGAGAGAATGTCACTTCCAGATCTGTAGAAATATTTAAGATACTATGCTTAGACAATCAAGAGGGGGAGAGATTCAGAAACAATCAGATAGAGACAAAAGGAGGTGGGAAAAAAAAGGGAGACATGCACAAGAAAGGGAAAAAAACATAAAAGAGGATAAAAAAGTAGAGAAGAAAAAAATTGAGGAAATTTAGTCAATTTTAGGAAAAGTAGGAACCTAAGCCAAAGAAAGATAAAGAAACAGAAAAACAGAACAGCAACAACTACAACAACATCACCAAAACCCAGTGGAACTCAAATTAAAACACAGAATATCATAAAAACAAAATAAAAACAATTAGTCATTCCCCTGTATTGTATGGATGTAAACATCCTAAGGTGCTAACTGGGTCTTGCAGTCTGGTGAGGTCTACTCAGCTACTGTATCCTGGGGTTTCTTCTTTATCCTTGTATTATTTCCAGCTGGACCTGGTGACCTTTACATGGATGGGTGATTCCAGTAAGATTTCAGGCTGAGATCTGTACAGCACCCAACAGACTTTGGCTTGGTGCAGCCTATAGGTGAGCCTGGCACAGTGCTGAATGGAACTAGGCCTGGGATGGATTCTAAGGGGGACCATGGAGGCAAAAAAAGCTGCCGGGGCCTTGAAAGGGCCCAAAGAGAGGTCAACAGCATGTACAGGACACACATAGGTCTCATTGCTTCCTCGTAGTTCTGCAGTGGCATGCAAGCTGCCAGGATGACCTTGTAAGGGTCCTAGTAGAGGACAGGACGCATCTAGGTCTTCAATGGCTTCCTGGGGGGTCCTTAGTGGCAAGCAAGCTGCAGGGACCTTCAAGAGCTCTGGGAGAGGCCAGGATCCACCCAAGTCTCAGGTGGTTTCCTGGGGGTTTCCTGGTGGCATGCCAGCTACCGGGACCTTGGAAGGGCCCTAGAACAGGCCTTTACTCGTACATTTCTAAAAAATAGGGAACTATAGATACAGAAAAGTAAATCCCTCATGTTACCTGACTAACTGAAGGTGATATACTACCTGACACTCACACACCTCCTGCTATGCATCAGGTATTGTCTAAGTGATCTGCACATATTAATTAATTTAACCCTAACAATAATGCTTTAAGGCAAGAACTATTATCATCTCCAAGTTAAATAAAAGGCAACTGAGTTTCTGAGTACAAGTATCGGCCCAAATGTGTAAATAGCAAGCTGGAATTTAGATCTAGTCTAGTTGAAGAGAATAGTGCTCTTAACCACTGCACCGAAGATCAAAATACAAATTGCACATTTTCAGTATGTCAGAATGCTTTGGAGACATGCAGGTCCACTTACAGTATCTGCTAAATTAGCCAGTTATATCATTACATTTGCATATACACAGATAACTAATACAACAGCTTTTGGATCCAGAATTTTGGAGGACTATGCCTAACTAAAAATCATAACATTCTTGGGCTTGAAATATAGATCAGCACTAGATCGTCTGTCTAGCATGCATGAGGCCCTGAGTGCAATCTTTAGCATGAGTGCATGCTCAAACACAAAACCTACATCTTAAAATAATTTATACATCATTTACTCTTAAGAGCAAAGCACAAGTATATCCTTAATTTTTATTAAACACTCTATTTACTCTTTAGAGACAAACACAGTGTACCCTTAATTTAAAAAAAAAAAAATGTTTTAGCCATTATTCTACCAGCCTAGATAACAAGTAACTATGCAGACCTTATCAGATACCATTTTATGTATTCTTGTGAATGGGTAGGTGTGTTCCAACTTGAAGATAAATTCCCAGTGAGTGAGGATTATCAAATGTTTTTTAACATTATAAAAAACAGTATTATTTGATAATAATAAAGCAAAGTATTTAGAAGAAAACATGTTCATACATCATCTGAAAAAGCAATTAGGTTATAACACTGCTGAATGATGTCAACTATCCCACCTCATCATAAAGTATAAAACTAAAAAAACATAACTCTTTCAGAGCCAAAATTTACTATGATAACAAAGCATAATAAAAACATAAAATTTAAGAAATCTGTAGTGGTTAAGAAAGGTACAAGAATGAGAATTTGCTTTCATTTGTGGGTAATTTTTAATTATTATATATAGCACTTTGATTTGCCTACTGCAGTTTCCAAATGTCTAGGTAGTCAACAGAAAGTTACACCAAGATAGTGAGCTCACAGGGAAAGCAATACAGCCAGCAATCATCATCTTAAATATCAGGCAACACTTATACAGCTGGGCAGCTCTCATGTGATAACCAACCACAGTCTGACAAAGCCAATACACTCTCACTACAGTGTTACCTTTGACCAGTTGATTCTCTTCATGGTTACTTCAGGTTTATATATTTTCTTCTGCTTCATTCCATAAGGAAGATCAGGCACTGCTCCTGGAGGAGGAGGCGCTCCATGAAGAGGTGGGGGTGCTGGAGGCATCCCAAACAAAGGTGGTGGGGGTGGTGGTCCCTGTGCAGATTGTGGAATGGAAGGAACTCCTCCAGGAAAAGGTAGAGGTGGTGGAGGCGGTGGAGGTGGAGGGGGACAGGGCCCAGAACCTGGCAAAGGAGGCGGTGGAGGAGGGGCTGGAGGGCCTGATGAACCTGAAATCCCTTGGCCCTGAAATGCACAGAACATGTTTACGTGTTACAACAAAATGCAGCAGAAACGGTACATGTCAAGTAGACCTGTATGGTTTGCTCAAGATTACGCATCTTTCTTAATTTTAAAGATTATACACTTTATTTATTTATTTTTGACTTTATTTATTTATTTTTGAGGCAGGGTCTCACTCTGTAGCCCAGACTCCTCCTGAACTCACTGTGGAGCCCAGGCTGGCACTGGACTCAAGGCAATCCTTCTGTTTCAGCCTCCCAAGTATTGGTATTATAGACCTGAGCCACCACACCCGGCTTATGTTTTACTGGGGAATCAAACTCAGGTACTTAGCGCTTGATTTAGCACTTACTAGGAAAGTACTTTAACCACTGAGCCATTCCTCTAGCCCTATACACTTTAATAATACATGTAACAACAACATATAGACTATAGATGAGCATTATAAATTCCCAGTAGTGACTAATCTACTAAAAATATAGTAATTCTAAAAAAATTGACATCCTCTGAGATTCTGTAAAATACTCCTCTAAAATATAAAAACTTAACTTTTCGTTATAAATATGTCTAAGGAAGAAGTACTGCATATCCTGCTAAGACTGCTTGGTTTGAAGGTAGTATTACTAATGCAAGGTCATGGATTCAAATCTCTTAACAAAACAAATTTTTAAAACTATAACATTTCTTAAAATTTCCTGATATGACTTTTCACTGGGTAAAAGTCCTGATAATTAATAAAAATTTTCTACTGAGACTATTAAGTTGAGCTAAATAAATTTTGAAATAGTTTTATAAAATAAATAGGTTAAGCATTTATGGGAAGACTCAGTTTAAAAAATTTTCCAATTTAAGAAACATTAGAAGTTAATATTAATGTGTAAACATCATCATGGAAACGTTACTCATAACATAAACTGAACACCAACCAAGTATTTCACTCACACATATAAATGTTAATATATGTTTATAAATATATATTATCAAAGGGTTTCGCATTCAAGAAAAGACAGGCCAAGAGCTGCAGGAATATGGCTCAACAGTAAAAGTGCTTGCCTAGCAAGCTCACGGCCCTGAGTTCAATACCCCAGCACCATAAACCTGAGAATAATCAAACATGCCTGTAATCCCAGCATTCCAGAGGCTGAGGCAGGACTACCATGAGTGTGAAGCCAGCTTGGGCTCTATAGTGACTTCAGGACCAGCCTGGACTGCAGAGCAAGACCCTGACACAAAAGGAAAAAAAAGGCAATCTCCCCCTAGAATAAAATCTTGCCTTGAGCTCAAGATAATGCAAACAAGCTGAAGATAGGACGAATTCTTTTGATTTAATCTTTTAATGTAGCAAAATATTTTTTAAAGTCTGACTTTTACAGGCTCAACTGAGATCAATGAAATTTAGGGGAAAATTAAAAGTTCAGAAAATTACTATATTATTCTGTTAGTTCATGTATAGATGAATTTTTTAATACCTTTGAAAGGTAAAATGTGTGTCCCATTTTAATAGCATAATTTAAAATTACGGGCAAATAGACACAAGTTAAACATCAGGCTGTAATTGAATAAACAGGAGTACAACACAGCACTACGGTGCAGGGGGGAATTTGAGAGAGATCTGGCACAAAACAGTAACCATCTTAATCTGTCAAAGGTGAGGCCAGGAAAGGAGGAAGAAGGCTCCGCCATCGCTATCTTAAAAAGTGGTGGTAAAATGTAAACAAACTAAAAATGGAGACCCAATTGGATTAGAGAAAGATGTCAGGAATGCTGGATTTAATTCCGCTACTCAGCTGGGCAGCTGGCTTTCTTCTGGCAAACAGCTAATCAAAATCTGAAAACATAAGACAAACTCAAGATACTTGATATCTACTAGAGGTGATAATTGAATGTCTAGAATATTTGAGCATGACCATAGAGGGAAAACGGTAGAGGACTGGGCTAGGCATGGTGACACACACCTGCTATCCCCGCACTTTGCAAGACTGAGGTAAGTATGAGGTCAGTCTGGAAACCTAAAAAAATCTGAGCAGATACTTCAATGCAAAGCCTAGGTTCAATTCGCAGTACTGAAGCAGAGAAAAAGAGAGAGGCAGAAACAGAGAGAGAAAGATAAAGAAAAAGAGAGAACATTTGGGAGATGAAAAAAATAGTTAAGTGAAACTGAACTCTCAGACTGAAAAAAGTAAATCAGATGATACAGAGAGAGAAAACTGAGATTAAATGAAATTAAACCATTAAATATTAAAGGTAAGCAATGAGGGCTAAGGATAGGAAAATGCCATGACATTAAACATTGAGGTCATTTTTGAAGAAACTGATGTAAACACAAATACCCATCCAACCAACCAACAATGGAGCATTCACAATGATGGAAGATAACCTAGTCAGTCAATCAACACCTACAGAACATTCACTAACATAAAGAAACCATCTTCAAATCTTGTTATTAACGAAATAAAGTGTGTTAAGGAGACTACTAAACAATTCTAAAGTATAGACACCCTACGTTTTTCAGTGTATGCAGGAACTTCCTTTCAAAGGAATGTAGGTAGAAATGTAAACTGTACAGGTTTCTTAAATGATGAGGGTCTATATTTACAGAGATCTCAAGATGCTTTTAAGAAAATTAAAATTAATGAGCACTTGCATCATCTTTTGGAAAGAATATAGCATGCACCAAATTTTTCAACTCTTCATGAAAATTTCATCTCAAAACAGTTTTTAGTCTTGTAATATATTCTATTAAAAATATTTAGGATGTTTGAGCAACTGAAGTCTTATTTTTTCCAGACATTAAAATGATTTACTCTCTTAAAAAGTCAAATCTATAAGGTTACTTCAACTAAAATGTGAAACTGCACACACACAAAAAAAATCTGATGCCAGTTACATTTTCCTGACATGTTCTGCCATTTAACTCAACTATGCCAGGACAAAACTTGCATATTTTGTTTCTTTACCTGAGTTCGAAGTCGTTGAATTTCTGTTTCAAGTTCTTTGATTTTTTCTTCTCTTTTTTGAAGCTCAGCTTGAGCTTCTTGTCGAGCTGTGAATTCTTCATCAAACTGCAAAAAGCACCACCAAAAATGCACAGTTAATAATACACTTTTGAGAAAACTTGAAACAATATTATATACTAAATAAGTGGAGTAAGTTTTGCCTAGCGTTATTCCCAACTACTCAGAAAATCAGAGCTCCCGATTATTTTCAGGACAATTACGTACCTACGCTGGGGTTGGGCATTACTTCTGGTGGTAGTGAGAATAATGAAGGAGTTTGTACCTGCACTCAAGGTAAACAATTCACTTTTACTTTTGAAAGATAAATTTATAACAGGTGAAATGAAAGTCGTTCTTTATGATTAAGAAATGTTTTTATTACTATGCTATTACAAATTTGATTTTAGAATAAATTTAATGTGTTAATGTCTCAGTGCATAATTTTAAGTTTAATGAACGGGAATATGAAATCTAAATATATCTTATCAGTAACAGATCTTTAAGTGTATTTAATCTTGAAAACAGATTGTCTTTTTAGAATTTTCCCATACATGTACAAATGCAAAGATTTCTATTAACTGTCTAGCATCTCAAAAGTAGAGTTCCTCAATATCCTGACAGCAAATTATTTGATGCAATAATATTCTCAATTGGATTAACCAAAATACTTGCAAAAGCAGCAAAATTAGAGATTAGAATATGGTGTGCTGATCCTGAGGCTAAATAATAAATACTCACTTTTTGCATTTTGCCCCAGCCCTTCCCTCAGGCAGAATTCTAAGCAGACACAAACAAGGTGCAAGTTTACATTATTACTTAGATCCTCCCACAAAGCATTTCATTTGTTTTTTATTGTCAGTGTCACCTCAAGTCATTGAAGAAGTCTACACATTATTCCAATAGTATTATTTCTAACAGAACTATCTTTACAGTTTGTGGAACAATCAAAATGTATGTCCACCATAATATATACTAATCCTCACAGTAGAGTTGACCTTTGTCTATAAAACATTTGAATTTCAAAACTACCCAGACACATAGGGTGGAGGAGTCGCAAATCATTCAAAGGTCCTTGTCCTCTACTTCACTATAAGACGGAGGGTCTTCAACCTCTCAACTATTTATCTGGAACCACAATCCCACCCGACTGCCAATGACAGCTTCTCCTATGCACATCTCAAACATGGTATCCACACATAAATACTGTGCACCAATTTTCCTCTATCCATGACTTGTGGACTCAATTTAAAGAGGGGGTAGAATGTGTTTGGTTTTAATTCAAAATTAAGTTAATCTGTAAAAGCACAGATGCATGAATTATGTGAGCTGAAAGGGGTCTTCTTCCATGTCCACTAAGCTTACCTTCATTTTTAATAATGAAGAAAGAAGGATCCAGCAAGTATAAGTGGCTTAGCTAAAGTCACAGCTAACTAGTGGCAAGGCTGAAATCAGATCACAACACTACAGTCTCTCATTTTAACACATTTATTTATTTACTTACTTAATTACTAATTTGAGAGAGAGTCTCACCCTGTAGTCCTGGTAGGTCCTGAACTCACAATATAGCCCAGGCCAGCTTCAAACTCATGGCAATGCTTCTGCCTCAGCCTTCTGAGTGCTGGGATTATTGGCATACACCACCTTGCCCAGCTTATCTGATGCTGGGGAATCAAACCCAGGGCCATGTGTTTGTGAGGCAAACACTGTAATAACTGACCAACATCCCCAATCCTATTACTTTTGTAAAAGGAAAAAAAAAAAAACTTCTTAATACCACTTCTTTAATGACCCAGAATGACAGAACGGATGCAGACAACCCCTCAGTCATCGCTACACTTTTCCATTCTAAACGCTGGTGACGCGAATAGAGCATCAAATACAGAAATTTCTGTAATTTCAGAACATCTTTTCCTATGTTGTATATTTACAGACTATTTCACTAGATAATCACATTGCCTCCATCTTACATTTAATAACAGTGCCAGCCAAAAATTAAGGAGATCTGAAGGCTGTCAAGGGGAATTAAAAATATGTTGTTTAAAACAAGAATATTAGAAATAATAAAGGTCTATTAATCAAAAACTATGCATTTTTTTCTCAGCGACCAATAAAAATGACAGTCTCATACAAACATTTTATGCTCACACTCTTAAAAACCTATTGTAGTAACTGAAATTAAAAAAACATTTCTTCAGATGCACTGAAGCAAGTCTACAATTTCTAGAGTGATAGGAAACATGATTATCTAATCTCCAAGGTAACTCATAACTCTAAAGAGACAGCAATATGTAAGCACTTCATCTTGCTGTCAAAAGACTAAAAACACAACAGTTTTTAGACTTCTGCTTCAATTCTTTCTGCTACACCCAACAAAAAATTAGTATTATACTAATGCTTAATAGGATCCAGATGGAAAGACGGACAGAAGGACTGGGGAAAAAAAGGAACTAACTTTTAGTCGAAGCTAATAAAATGGTAGCTATATTTTCATAGCGTAAGAAAAGGATAATCTCAGGCCTACATAAAATTAACATATTTATGCAGTAGGCATTTACTGAAATGAATTTTTATGAGACATTAACACACAAAGAAAATGGAACCTAAACTTCCGCAAAGTCTACATGAAGTACTTGCATCATTTAACGAAGGGTAACTACATAATTCAAAGAAGCTAAAGAGAGTGGAGCCCGCAGCTGCAATATTCCATCGCTATGAGTAGCACTGTGTCCAAATATCACAGCTTGGAAGACAAGAGAAATGCTTCACATTTCTCTGAAGAGCTACCTGTTTTAAATGAAAGCTATAGGAATGCAATGGGGAAATTTATTTTGGTTGACTGAGTCTACTATATCCTCTCAATAGCTAATTGTATTTCCTTTACTGCTTAGTATAATATGGCTAGTGTTCTCTTCCATAATGGACTGTAGGTGATGAAGAAGGAATAGTAACTACAGGATCTTATTAGAAAATAAAACAATATCCTACTGTTATGTTTCAATCTAGAAATACAAAGCACTGAAATGTTGAAAGTAGGTCGATAAGAAGAAACAAAGTAGAATATGTCTTAATATTATTACTTCAAAACCATAGCCAATATAAGCCTTACCTTCTTTGAAAATTCCACTGCTTTTTGTTCACTTTCTTCAACTTTTGCCTTGTTCACACAAGCATCTAGTAAAATTTACCAATAGTGATTAGAAATTATGACATGAGATCTCTAGCAGAAAGATGGCTGCCAGTCTATGACTCAATTCATACTATCATTTTTATTTTACTTGCTATGGAAAAACAATTTTCCTACATTACACATAAAACACACTACTACATTTTCTTTCCTTAGCATACTAAATGAATTAAAAGAGACCACTGCAGAAGCACAAAACCAAGCATCCATACATATATACTGTCGTGTAATGATTTTAAAAGAAATTGAGCCATAGTCCAAATTTTACAATTATAGACTTCATCAAAAATATGTCTGTACCTACTCATCATACAGACAGGGCCAAGAGTCCAAGTTAAAGATTATCAACACTCAAAACTGTTCTTTAAAAACAAAAGTTGAGTTGAGAGATTTAGCAACATTCATTAAGTCAGGCTTCACAGTGAAAGATTTTACTTAACGCTGATATGCACAAAACGTTTCATGTACACAAAGAAAAAAAAATTCTCAGGTCCAATTAAATATGTCATAATATAAATAGTAAAGCCGGTGCTTCGGCACACACTTGTAATCTCAGCTACTCGGGAGGCTGAGGAAGAGGATCTTCAACTGGAAATCAACCTAGTGAAGTTAGGAAAGGCCTGTCTCAAAATATAAAAATTTTAAAAAGGGCTAGAGGGCTGGAGGAAGGGCTCAGAGGTTAAAGTGCTTAGGCAAGCACAGAATACCTGAATTCAATTCCTCAGCACCACATAAGCTGTGCATGGTGGTGCACACCTGTAATCCCAGCACTCAGGAAGCTGAGACAGGAGGATTGCCTTGAGTCCAAGGCCAGCCTGGGCTCCCTAGTGAGTTCAGGACCAGCCTGGGCTATAGAGTGCAAGACCCTGTCTCAATTAAATAAATAAAACAGGCTAGAGATGTATGCTTGCTTACAACGCATGAGCCCCTAGCACTGCCAGAAAAATAAGGAGAAGAAATGCTACTCCATATGGATGACAGGAGACTGGTTTTAGGAAATGCTGTATTATTACACAGGAAGTCTATTCTATACTTAAGCTAGGAAGTATATTCTATTCTATACTTATGTCCATTTCATTATTCAAAAGAAATGAAATTATATGTCTGTACTCAGGTTTTTCTTTGAATGTGCATGTCATGACAGCTTTGTTTATAATATTTAAAATGGGAAGATAACCCAAAAGACCATCAACAAATACATGTATCATGCAGAAAGATAGTTAACTCCAAGATATAGTATGTCCATATACTGAAACATTACTCATCACCATAATAGAATGAAATAGATATGAGTTCAACAAAACACACTGGATGGATCTCAAAATAACTATGCTTGATAAAATAAGACAGAAATTACATGCTGTGTGTTTCCATTTATATATAAATGTTAACAAGTCAAACTGATAAGGGAGAATGTGTATATAAACCAAAGCAGGGGGGATCACAGGCAAACACAGGTGAGAGGCACGTGAAAGACCAAAAGAAAAATGCAGAAACTTTATGAGGAGAGACAGAAGTTTATTGTCTTCACTAAGATGATGGGTTTGTGTCTATGTGTGTGTACACACGTGTGTGTGTGTACACATATGTATACATAGAGTGTACACTTAGTAGTAGTTTTAATATCAAACTGAGCTCACTGAAGGTTTTTTTCTAAATGTGTGGCTGCAGCAAAACAACCCTGAAGGAGAGAGCTAACTGGTGAGGATAAGGAGGGGTGTATCTGTTCTGAGCAAGCTAAATTTGGTGAGGCTTTGGATTTTTATTTCAACATCAACAAGAATGCATTAGACAGCTTTAAGCAAGCAGTTGACAGGATTTATGAGAAATAATAAGCTTATAAACTTTTTAAATCAGATAAAATTCTAATATACTTAGGTTCATCTAAATGATGAACCTAAGTATGAATAGAGATCCATAGATTTCCTAGAAATTCTTGAGCGACTAAATTTTCCTGTGTATTCACATGTGTTCTAATGGAAGTTCCAAAAATTCACCAATATAAGCAAAAGAACTGTAAAATAGAGAACAGAAAATATTGAGACCTACATGTTTGAATTCCCTGACTCTACCATTGAAGAAACTAAAACCTAGAGTAGTTATATGATCTGCTCACCATGACAGAGATGACTACTCTAGCTCACCTCAACCCTCGATTTCTCTTCCTCAATGTAGCTGATTAACAATATACAATCATAACTACCTGGCACACAGTACGCAAAACAAAGGGCTGGTGAGCAATGAAACACCTAGGAAACTCAACAGTAGAATAAATGTGACAATTAAAGACAGGCATATATTATAAGTTAATGCATATGTTCAAAATTAGTTCCTTATGACTTCCTCAACAAAATACAAAATACACTACTAAGTTAATGAAACTCAGCAAAACACATGCAGTGAGGACAGTGTTCACACCCACTGTTGAAGCAACATAACCTGGCAAGAGCTTTCTAAAAAGCATTTGGCTCCTAAAAATTACTATCTTCACTTGGAACAATAAATTCTAGGAAAATGATGAGAAAAAGGCAAGACTAGAATGTTTGCAGCAGATTTATTGATGACAAAGGACAAGATAACAGAGTCCATAAGATATAAAATTATACAGACATCGAAATTCACATTTTAGAGCTTAACATGGAAAACTTCTCAATATAAGACTTGATGAAAAAATCAGCCCATACACAGATACACAGAGCACATACACAGATAGGCAGGCAGGTAAGCACGCACACCGACATAAAAAAGAGTACTTAGCCAAAAAAAGGAGTAAAGGTGATGTGACTGGTGCCATGTTACACGAGTCCCTAGACTGCCCTCAATAAGAATTATGTTGAAATGGGAAAAAAACGCAAGATAAGAATAAGGTACCCATCACTGAATTACTCCATATTTGCCCAGGGCTATAGAGTTAAAAAAATTACACATAATTGGCTTTCAGCAGCTGCTGTTTCCTTTCTTTAAAGACACGTGAACCCATCCTTGAACCTTACCACTAGTGATTTTAATTAGGTATAAATACTGCTTAATAATAAGGCCATGTAGTATATAGTATACTTCATGAGGCAAGTTCTATTTCATCTTTTGGAGAATGTTCTGGAAAGTACTATTAACTATCATTCTAGGCTGATGAAAGGTCAATTCTTAAGCAATACAAAAAGATGAATTCCATCACCTCATATTCTTTCCTAGAATTAAGATCTATGAAAATAGAAATTCATCACTTTGATAGTCTTAAAAGGTCTTAAGTTGCTGAAATAAGCCTGTATTTTTTTTTCCTCAAATTTGCACATTAATAATATAGCTGCACCACTGGGCTCAGGGGCGTAGCTCAGTGATGAGAGCACTTGCCTCAGAAGCATGAGGACTACAGACAGACCCCACAGTATCATCTACGAGGAGGACGTGGTGGCCTCTGTCCATAATCCCAGCACATGGGTGGCTGAGGAAGGAGGACTGCTGTGAGTTCTATGCCTGACTGGGCTACACAGTGAGTTTAGAACCAACCTAAACTACATATCAAGACACTGCCTAAATAAATGAACAAATAAACAAATTAATTGGCTATAGTACTAATGACACCCTACTATATACAATTTCCAAAAAAAAAAAAAAATCCCCAAGATATCAATACAAAGTGAATTAAAGGATCCATGCTTCAAAAACACAAGGCATTCATACAAAGCAATACGATAGCTATTTGTGGCACACTGAGTTTAAACTGACTTCACTAGTTTTGAATCTTATCAAATTCATTAATGTTATCTAATCACACAGGCATAATTAAAATGATAATCATAATCAATAACCACAGCAGTTAAGTACCCACAGACACAATGACAGTAACAGTAGTTCAGTAAGAGATCTGCATTTCAAAAGCCCCTACTATACAGAAAATAGGTAACCACAAAGGACAGTCCGCATTATAGTACATACCTATCAGATGAGTGAAGTCAATGTCTAATCTCTGCCTATACTTGAAGTCCGGGTCCATCCCACTGCAGTGCAGCACTATTTGTGAAACACATTCTTCTATTATTTTATAATATTGTGGCCTGAAAAGATAGAATATTTGTGAACACGTTTCTTACCTGTATAAATCAATTTTCTTAAGAAAGTTTCAGAATGTTAAAAAAACTAAGTATTAGCTAGGCCTGGTAGTGAAGGCCTATAACCTCAGCACCCTGCTGAGGCAGTATGACCACAAGTTGCAGTCCAGCCTAGGCACTTTAGTTATTCAGTGAGACTCTGTCTCAAAATCAAATATAAAAATGGGCTGGGGATATACCTCAGTGTGAAGGTTGTGGACGTGAACCCCAGTAGCATTTCAAAAAAAAAAAAAAAAACTAAACAAATACCACTTTAAAAATTCTCTAAACATTGAAGTGCATTAAGTTTTCCGAATCCTAAAGATAGTCTGGTTGGTAATAGTGTCAAATCAACTGACATATAAGAAACTCCAAATACTTAGTGACAATATTCTATTTTGCAGAGATTTATTTTCATTAACTTTAGAAAATAAAGCTTAAGTAAAAAGGTTGATAAATATCTTTGAACACAAGCATTAATCCCCACAAAATAGAATATTGTTACTAAACATTTGCAATTGATCATGACACAGTTGGTTTGTTGCTACTAATACCCAGACTATACTTAACCTTCATCACATGAAAACAAAGGACCCCTTAATCCTACACCCATAGACACAGACCTTGTACCAAGCATTCGCAAGTTCTGTTTATCAATAAGAGATGAGTTTTGGGTCCTAGGTGGAAAGCAATGTCTTGGAATTTACTACAGCACTGTTACTCAAGAGAGCTAACAAAACCGAACTAAGCCACTTTGTTACAAACTATCCTAAAGATCTATTTATGCAACATAATTTAAAAGATCTGTTTTATAAATCACATACACTTAATATGCACAGATACAGCCTCAATTTGTTTAAAATGTCAAAGGTTTTAAAACATATCCTAATTCTATAATCTATCAGGGTACTTTGGCCTTAAAAATGACCAATCACATATTGCAAAATGTTTAAAAGTCACTTCTTGCATTAAAATTTGGGGAGGATTTAGTATTTGTCTTGGGCCAATAAATTCAACAGAGAAAAATCACTAGGAAGTACTACTACAGACAAACTGTGGCATAAACATCCATAGAAAGAACCTGCAAACCTACTACTTGAAAAATGAAGCCAAACAGATTCTAACTGTTCTTCCACATCTTTAGTCACAGTCTGATTTGAAGATTAAGAACAAAAACTAATATATATTATACATCTGGGTTTTTTCAAGTTATCATTAGGTCTAGGGTAAATAGTATTGGGTCTTAACTGCAATAGAGTTAACGATTCTAAGTAAATAAGGAAAATATGACCATCTTCTTTGAGGTCAGGTTAAGAACCCACACATAGGATAAAAATGCTTGCCACATTTCTAACTCATCTCAATGTTCTCAAAATGAGAAAGATGCCATATGTTCTTACTTCATCAAACATACTAAGAAATGGATAGTTTCATACAAATGGAGTACCCCTTCAACGGTCCAGCTGACTTTAGAAACAATAATCATTTTTAAGCAATACCATCTTTCTTGCTCAAAACAGCCCCAAATTTAATGTTTTTAACATTTCTCTCCCTCTGTAACATCAAGATAGTCACTAAGTTATTCTACTGGCCTGCACTACGTGGAGCAGCTCTCCATGTTGCTTTCACACTAGCAGTTTTGTTAAAACTCTACCAGACCTCTTATTGGTCTTCCCTTTCCTTTTAATCAAGCAGCTTTTGAGAAACCACAGCACCTACCTTGACAGAATTCCATGCAAATCACAATATGAAGAATGTCTAAGAGTCAACAATTAAATTCAAGACCATGGGAATCAGGCTATGAATAATGTCAGTGACACAGAAGTCATTTAATAATAATCCTGATTTCAAATAGGTTCCATATTAGTACATTTTCAAACTTTAAACTTTATTATTATACTCATGTATTTTTAAAAAATACATCACTGGGCATAAAAAATGAAATATCTGCATTATTATTTTCTTAATTTGCCAAATGCTACAAAAGAGAAATAACAGTAAAAGCTTATTAAAATGTACAAGACAAGAAAGTTCTAGAAACTTCAGTGCCCTCGCTGTATTAAGATTATCTAGTGGAGAAATTCATCAGAGCCAGCAATGTCTGTTTGGATCATTGCTATTAACAATTGTGCTACTGGGCTACTCCATTTTTATAAGTAGATATCTCTTCTTGTCCGATTAAAATGAAATGAATACCTTTTTTTAAAAAAAAGTGTCACCTATAACACTCAAGCTCTTACATTATATGTTTGTTTACATTTGCATATATTACACAGGTCCCATTGCACTAATATTCCTTTAATATGAAATTCAAATTATAATAATCTGCCTCTTACCTGATATAGTAATCATTTCTGATGAGCAAGAAATGTTGAAGGATAGATAACAAGTAGTTTTCAGCAGCAGTGTCCTTCAACATATTATACAGAAGATGGTAGACTTCATTCATATCAGTAAAACGTAAGTAAAGGAAAAACAGATACTTGATAAAAGTTTCATTTATAACAAAAGCAATTTAATTTTTAAAACATTTTCCTTCCATTACTATTACTAAAACCTTCAGCTTCATGATTCAGTACTTATTTATGTATAGAAAATGATTCTATGAAATTACTTTAATCTTTTAAATACAGAAACAGAACTAAAGAGCATTTCCAGGACCATTTGGCTGTCAAAATCCTAATTGGCCATTCATTCATTATACAGAGTGTTCCAAAAGCTTGTTAATTTTCCATATATATATGGCAAACTTTGGGATACTCAGACATTGAATTTAGTACTTGCATAATTTTTCTCATAGCATTAGTTTTACTTCAAATATTATTAAAGTAATCCTGAGCCAAGAAATTTTTACATTTTTCATTTTTAATATTTTTAGTAGGACCCAGGAGCACAGGCCTATAATTGCTGCTGTCTGGGAAGCTGAGGAGGGAGGATCAGAAATTCAAGCCCAGACTAGGCAACGTAGGAAACTAGGGAGGCTTTGTCTCAAAAAGCAAACATTTTAAAATGGGCTTGGGATATAGCTCAGTGTGAAGTCCCTGGGCTCAATTCCCAGTACCAAAAAAAAAAAAAAAAAAAAAAAAAAATACACTTTTACACACACACACACACACCTCTATAATACAGACATACACACATAAAATGACCATCACTAAGATTTGCAGGAACTAAGCTACTGAGGGAAAGGAGAAGGGTAACACACAAGAAAACAAAGTTAAACATACGAAGGAAGACTAAAGGAGAAGCCTAGCAGATGTATTTTAGAATAAGAAATGTCACACCGCTTATAGCACAGGTACAGTGAATGCACCATCTTGGAAAATGATCTACCGCTCTGAGCAGCTGAGGGGTTCAATATCTTTACAATACCTTGTATTATTTTTTAATTTGATGGATTTTGTATTTTTGAGTCAGGGTCTCACTCCGTATGTACTCCAGGCTGATCCGAACTGACTACATAGCCCAGGCTCCCCTCAAATTCATGGAAATCCTTCTGCCTCACCCTCCTAAGTGCTTAGATTACATGTGTGTAACACAATGCCTAGCTTAATTTTTATGTGCAGGAGAATTCAATCCAGTGCCTTGAAAAGTGAGGCAAGTGCTGTAACCTTAGTTATACTACTAGCCCTAAGATACCTCGTATTTTAAAGTCCAGATCATAGGTGGTAACAAAGGAAGAGTAATACCTTTCTTCAGTGAAAATGGTTTTGTCCTAATCTGCCCATGGTTTTGACAGAGGACGTAGATTATGCACGGAAACCACTACTTCTATTATTTCCACTGTCATGTGAAACAGGCAATGAGTGTGCTGCCAACTACTAAAAGGTCATAGAGCAGTTGTTTTTCCCCAACATGAAGTGTTTAATCCAAAAATACTATTTGTATTCACTAGCATTTCATTATCTCATAAAATATAGAGAAGAAAGAAAATGTTAGTTGAAACATATATCTTCAAAGAATAAAAAAAAAATCACCAAGGACATTACAGTCATCAACAAAGTGCTGTGAGGCGCTGGGAAGCCCCTCAACAAGACCTGCAGGCATTCAGCAACTGAGGGCAAAGGAGAGGGGTCACACATAAGAAAACAGAAAGCAAACATGAAGGAAAAGCCTACCAGGTGAATTTTAGAATCAGAAATGCCATGTAATCTTGGCACTGCTTACAGCCCAGGTACAACATCAACCTGTCCTGGAACAGGAAGTCCTTACTGCTAAGGAGAACACTACAACAGCAGCTGAGGGCGTCAACAATCATGAGCCACTCTGCCCTTATGCTCTGGCTCTTTCTACTGGGAGATGGAACGAGCAAGGGAAACAAACACTTAGAGGGAGGTGTCTGAGCGAGGACTGGCAAGTCCTGAAAAAAAAAAGGAACGGGGTAAAGTCTCAGGCAGAAACCAGGAATCAGGTATTGAGACAAACATGAGACACTGATGCACTGGGATATGTAGTGGTGGTGACTGGTAGGACCCGGGGATGGAGAAAAGATACTGCAACAGTGCCCGAATAGACACCCCCCAAATCCACCCCCTTCATTCCCAACAAACACTGGCAGGCCTTATGCACAAGTGCTACACTACCCACCATTCAAATACTCAAAGAGAGTTCTGGGCCATTTGGGACCCCTCTTTCTCTCCTTCCCCCTAAGAATCAAAGGCTGCTGGGCTTGACAACTACGTGGCATTCCTCCCGTCAATTCTAAAAAGTTTCTCAGTCAAGACCCTCCTAAACCCGCACTCGACCCAGAAACATGGCACCACTAAGCACTAAATAGTACTGAATTTATGGACTGGACTGGGGTCCTCTGTGAGACACAGACCCTGGCATGGATGAAAGGTCAGAGGAGAGCATGGCCATAGGGTTCTGTACAGCACCTTCTTGTGGAGAACCAGAGAATGAGCAGTTCTAAGCAGCTAAGGAGGTTAATGAACAGAAAAGAGAACAGAGATCAGCAAAAGACTGGGTGCTTGACCAGCCCGTGCACCTGGTTTCCTTCACAAGACAATTAAACATGTCTGCTTACAAAGCACAAAGACTGCGCTCGCTATAGGAGTGCAGCCGAAACCTAACACCGCTGTGCCTGTGGAGAACAAGAGGCATTCCCTCTGGAACCCACGCCCCTTTACTCATCGATACGACTCTATCACATATCACTGCAAGTAGAAACAAAATAGGTGAAATGGACACAGGCAAAATCCAGACAATTATTATATGGAACAATTTCCAAAATTTATACTGAAACAACCTGGAGAGGATGGACAGTGTGGATAAAGTCGTACAAACACATGAATTAAAAATACTGTATCAAGGCAATGTTAAATCTCTGAATGGACCAGTAATAGGCAATGAAAGAAAGGCAATAATAAAACACCTACTAAGTCCAAGACCCAATGAAATTGCCACATAATTCCAAGGCAGGCAGCTCTAAAACTAACACTTTTCAAACTCCTCCATGAAACTGAAAGTGAAGGAACACTGCCAAACTATTCCCAAAAGCAAATATTACCCTCCTATGAAAACTAAACAAAGATTAAAAAGAAAGCTATTGGCCAATGTCATTTACAAACATAAATGCAGAAATCCTCAACAAGATAATTACAAACAAATCACTGAAAGGATTGAACACCTCATCCAAGTTGGCTTGACCCAGGGATGCAAGGAAGATTCAACACAAGTAAACCGATATATGTAATACATTACATAAGCAGATACAAGAACACATATGACATAATTATCTCAATAGTAGTAGGAAAACTTTTACAAAACCCAACATGTATTCACGATTTAAAAACAAAAAAACAGCTGACCAAAGCCGGAATAGAAGGACTTAGCCTCAAACTGATAAAAGCTTATTAATGACAAATCCATTGCCAACATCACACCAAACAGTGAAATACTAAAAATACTCCCTCCAAAATCAGGTACAAAACAAGGGGACTCGCCCTTTGCACTGTTTTCATGCACTAGTCAGTTTTTTAGCCAGGGCAATCACATAAACAAAAGAAATGAAAAGGATACAAACATGAGATGAAGAAGTCAAACTACTGATAAGCAGGTGACATAACCATTAACAGAGAAGACCCAAAAACTCAACCAGATAATTCCAAGAACAGCTAAATAAATTCAGCAAAGTGGCAGATACAAAATGATTATACAAAAATCAATAGTGTTCCTGTAGCGTACACAAACAATGAACCTACCCAGAAAGAAATCAGAAAAACAATCCCATTCAGGGCATCTTTCAAAAGCCAAGCATCTAGGGATTTAGAACAACAGAGACATGTATCACTGCCGTAAATTTCTACAAAAAGATTTTCATAATAAAAAGTATAGTACTTAAAAAAGAAATTAAAGAGAACATTAGAAAATAGAAAGACATCCACTGTTCCTAGATAAGAACTAATATTGTGAAATAGCTTAATTATGGAAAACCTTATAGAGATTTAATGCAACTCCAATCAAAATACCAACAGAATTCTTTACAGAACTGACAAGAAAAATCCTGAAAAACATATGGAACCAGAGGAGATGCAAAATAGCCAGAATAGTCCTAAATCAAAGGAGCAAGGCAAAAGGTATCACAATCCCAGACATTCAATTGAAATATAAACCTGATGTCACAAAACAGCTTGGTAATAGCACAAGAATGGGTTTGTTGGTCAATGGAATAGAATTAAGAATGCAGAAACCAACACAGTGACTTTCAGCCATTTGTTTTTTTTCATGTAGGGGCAAAATACATAAGCTGGAGAAAAGGTAGCATTTTTAACAAATGGTGCTGGGAAAACTGGTTATCCATGTGCAGAAGAATCAATCTAGACCCATATCTCGCATTCTGTACTAAAATCAAATAAAACTGGATCAAAATTTACACAGAAAAACTGAAACACTAAATGTGTTGGTCAATAAACTAGGCGAAATTGTTCAACACACAAGTATAGGCAAGACTTTCTGAGCAGAATCCCAAGTACACAGGAAATAATATCAAGAACCAACAGGATTACATCAAATTAAAAATCTGAATGGAAAAGAAAACAACCAATAGAGTAGAGAGATAATCTATAGAATGGTAAAATTTTTAAACTTATGCCTTATTCTAAAATCTAGAAAAACTGATATTCCATCTTCCTCCACAAAGAATCACTATTATCAAAAATTTGGGGAAAAAATGCTGGCAAGATTGTGGGTAAAAAGGAATACTACTACACTGGTGACAAAAATTTAAACTCCTGGGGCTAGAGATGTAGCTCAGTGGTTAAAACACTTGCCTGACAAGCAAAAAGCCCTGTGTTTGATTCCTCAACACCACATAAGGAAGGCATGGTGGAGCATGCCTAAAATTCCAGCATTTGGGAGATTCAGGCAGAAGCACCGCCATGTGTTCAAGGCCAGCCTGCACTGCACAGTGAGTTTGGGACCACCAGGATGAGCTACAGAGTAAGATACTATCTCAAAAAAAAAAAAAAGAAAGAAAGAAATGTAAACTAGTACAACCATTATGGAAATCAGTGCAGAGATTCCCCCAAAAAATAGAACAGTAATCATATATGACCCTGCCATACATTTTGTGGATATGTTTCTAAAAAATTGAAGACATCATATAACAGTAATACATGCATACCCATATTTATAGCAATACAACTCATAATAGCTACATCTTGGAAGAGGCAGTGTGCCCACAGAGAAACTGAGAAAATTATATATATATATATATATATATATATATATATATATATATAATATACACATATATATATGTATATGTATATGTATGTATATATGTATATGTATGTATATATGTATATATATATGTATATATGTATATATATATAGAATATATATCATCTAGCAAAAAGGATAATTTGAGTTCTTTGATGAAAAATGAATGTATTTAAGACCATAATGCTAAGTGAAGTAAACCAGTCACAGAATATTAAATATCACTTTTTCTTATATGAGAAACCAAAAATATAATTTAAAGATTAAAATAAGATAGGGATTAAATAAACAGGGTGTAGACTTAATGGCATAAGGAGATGGGGAAGAGAGGAGGTACTAGAGACTAAGGGGAAAAAATTATTAAGATGTGATATGTCTATTTACCAATAACCATGATGTATAAATTATGTTACCAGCACATCAATAAAAAATAATTTTTCCAACCTGAAAATATAAAAACACACATATATATACACACACACACATATATATACACAAACACATACAGAGAGAGAGAGAGAGAGAGAGAGAGAGAGAGAGAGAGAGAAGTACAGACACTTGTAGTAAACAAGAAAACGAATTTCAAGACCAAATTCAAATTTACAAGAAAAGTGAGGACCTAGAAAATCAATGTAAAGAAGGTAAAGTGAGATGGAATCCAACATCCTGAAAATAACTTGAAATATCAACATCTTCAATGAAGTAGAATCAAATATATGCTGGTTACTTCTTAAACCCCTTATTAAAGCGCTGCATTAAAACTATCAAAGGGCCCATTAAGAGGATACAGAATGGATTCCCAAAAAGGCTCTATGGTGCTGTCCTACTATAAGAAAAATATGTATGAACAAAAATATGGGTTGATTAATATAAAAAGTATATGACACAAGAGAAGCCACTGCAGTTTGGTCAATAATCTTGGAAAATAAATTATTAAAAATTATTTGTCATAACAGCAATATTGGTATTCACTGCACATATATTTGTTCAACACCTAGACTAGCTAGGAGCCTTGCAGAAAAAGAAATGAAACCTAACATTTCTGTCTTCAGTACACAGGAACAGAGAAGTGTACATAAACAAGACAGAACAACGTACTATGGGAGTTTGAAAATGGAAAAACAGTAGTACTCCTGCTTTTTATGTGGCCTGGAGATGGAGAAGAGGAAGAAGATATCATAAAAAAACTCAAATCATAGGTCAGTTTGTCTGTGAAGTGTTGCCCAGCATCCCTAAAATATTTAATGCGTGGGAAACAAAAGGGCCAGCAATTTTATGAGCACCATCTCCCATATCTAAAATCATTTTCCATAACAGCATTAGCATGGAAAGATTATATGTAAGCATTTGTTGAACCAGATACATGTATGACACAGCCTTGTTATACAATCAACTATTATTGTATCTAAACATTTTACATGACTAAGGAACTTACCTGATAGGGAACAAATACATTTAATTCAAATCAATATGTTTAAGTGGGGTACCATTTAATAAATTAAAAATGTATATTAATTATAGTCACATATGAACTCAGTGAACATTTCTTCATTCATATGTGTATGATACTCTGTCGTAGGTTCTTATCTATTCAAGACCTGTGAGTAGAGCAACCTTACAATTCACTGAGTCACTGTGCAGATTTCAGTGTGATCTGTGTATATCATCAGAATAGTTTCACAGTTCCTCAGTACAGCTCTCAATTACAACATCATAGTGAGGTTCTTAACTCTTAACTATACACACAAAGCTACGTTTGTGGTCTCCCAAAGGATATTCCATTTCTGCACGAATGTCATTGAGGCGGTGTGATAATTCAGTTAGGTCATCCTCTTTGTTCTCATCAAACACTTTCAACTGAATATCAAGCTCATCATTCTCTTTTTCTTTTAGATCCTAATAAACAAACATAAAATTTAGCAGCGGAACAACATTTGACAAGAGTATATTTTCAAAGGGGTAAAAACACAACCATTCATTTATACATACAGAAGCAATTAAAAGTACTGACGTAGGCACTCAGTTTCCTGAAGAAAATAAAAAACATTAAATATAACAAAGTTTTCTTTAATTTTGAAATAAAAGCTCATTGTATTTTCTTTTAATGTTCCAGAATCTGATCGTTTACATTAAAAAATTAGCAATCACTTTTGCAACATTAACAAAAAAAAAAAAAACATTAACTACAAACAGTACTAATTACCATTGTTTTAACTAAACATAGTAATCAAAAAATGCAAAATAACTCAAGCAGTTAAAAGATTCATGTACGCTTTGAGCAAAAATATACAGAAAATAAATATCAACAATATAAACAAAAAACAAACAAAAACTATATTCAAGAACAACAGTGTCAAATAGGGTATAAAAAGTTGCATGAACAGATTTATTTTAAATGATATTTTGTCATTTTTAAACAATTTATCAAGCCATATGTCTAATTTCCTCTCCATTTTTCATTTTGGTTTAATCTGTTCACATAAAACATCACAAGCACATGTACCATAAACCTCTTTTGATTTTCAAAAGAGTAGTATAAAAAAACTTTGAGGCATGCCACACTAGAGATTGCTGAACTTTATATTACACTGGAGCTTTCAAAACCCCAAACGGAAATCACAGTTGTGGATGCTCATAGGCGGTAACTTGTTTGACTAGGAGATTCAGAGCTGAACTTGAACTCTAAAAGGAAATGGAACCATGATGTACTTCAAATTAGGTACAGAAAACAAGATGGGACTTTCCTCATTCCAGGTTTAATAGAAAAATTATAAATGGAGACGTAATGGCTATCACTAAAGCCAAACACAAATTTAAAAGCCTGTGTGCTCTTTTTATAACATACATGTAGTGAATCTACAGAGCTGATAAACATACCTTTTAATATGTTTCTACATAATCTTACATGGAATATATTTTTTAAAAGAATGTATTTGCGGAGTTACCTCCTTTATAAGAATTTCCTTTGAAATGCAGTCTAGTTTTCCAATATGAAAGGAGATCAGGAGATTTTTTCAAATGCAAAATAACCTAATGCTACTGGCTCTTATGATCAGGGGATTTCTGAATTCTGTTTAGAAAATCATAGGAAAGAAACACATGCAGGATGCTGACAATAATAGAAGCACCCTTTCACACATTTTAAAGCATATCCTTTTTTCTCATTCTCATGTTATAATAGATACACCAATCATAAAACTTAGATACTTTTAAGTGTTTGAAAAAACAAATATTTAAGTTAATCACTGTCATATAAATGGCATCATAACTGCACAAAATGTGTAAATAGTCTGCATTATTAACATATTCTCAATGAGAACAACTGGTATAGTGCTGGGACTACAGGCGTGTGCTACCACGCCAGGCTTTATATGGTGCAAGGGAATTGAACTCAGGGCCTCACACTTGCGAGGCATGCCCTTTAACCACTGGGCCATTCCTTCAGCTCCAGTGGGGCTATTTTTAAGAGCAAAACTTAGAAACAACCTGAATATGGAATAACTCAATGGAATATCCTGCACCCTTTAAAATAAAATGTATGGAACTTGCAAAAAACTATTATATGGTATCATATAAAGATAGATACACATGCAAGTAACATAAAAATTATCAACAATACTCTAAAATATTGAAATGAATATATATGCATAAATTTGTTTATAAAATTTTATTTCAGTAAAATTCCACATCTTTACATATAACCATAAATTATTATAGAACACTTTTAAAATAAAAAAAATTTAAAAAAGCACTAATAAATTAAATTATTCTATAAAAGAAAGCCGACATGTAGCACAAAAATTCTGGATTAGAAAATGTTGAAAAACAAACTTTCTGAGTTATACCATTACTAATATGTTTAGATATTATAAAAATGCTTCAGATTTTAACAGACACACTACATAGTTATAAAACATTTTTTGTAGAATCGCTGGAAAATGTAATTAAATTTCTGTAATATAGTGTACTTCAAAGGAAATCAAAGGCCACTAGCAGTGTACTAGTGATTACCAGCCAAGTAATCAAAATTGAGTCTTCAAAAGAATAAGAAAGGGCCTATCAGTCTTTTGAAAGAGACAAAATATGCCCATTGCCTACAAACACAATTTCTTACTTCACTGCTTCTTCATCAACCTGACTTATCTAATACTTATTCATTTAACTAAATAAAAAGGTGATGGAGAAAATTTCATAAGAAATCTATGTAAATTAAGTACAAAGCAAATGGCATTTTAAAAGTCATTTTAGAGTATGTAACAACTCATATATTCCAAATTACTAAAGGAAATTTATCAAAAGAAAATTTCCCACTCAATGAAACTTCAATTCCAAAACTTAACCATAGGGACAAGAAGAACTTTGAACATATTTTACAAAATATGACTACAATAACTGCCATGTCTTGGGAATGTTGGTAAATGTTAGGCAAAATTTTTCACTCTGCTCAAATATGATGATGATCACGAGGGTCACTAAGATAACAAAAACTATTTTCCTTAAGATGAAATTATTCTGGATAGGTCTAATTTTTGATCCACGTACCAAGGATTAATACTTGCCCTAGCCATGTCTAATGTGGTATGTGGCACCATGTGCAATATTATACATCAGTGGAGAACTGCTCTTTTGAGAACTGTGTGAAAGAATAAATAGGAAAAAAAAAAAAAGATTGTAAAGGCGCATCAATGAACAGGTAATTAAATTTCAATGCCTATGTAGTAGGTGTTTAATGTTATAAATTTCAGCAGTGTATATTTAAATATTTAATTTATTATAGTGACTTAATTAGTACTTTATTGGTAAGGTACATCTGGCAAACATTAAAGCATGATAATTTGGCACTTTTGCAAATTGTAATAACTGAAACATAACGACAAGAATCAGTGGTGAAACCAAGGATACTAAAAATTATCTCCAATCTTCTCAATTGTCTAGATTCTACTTCTCATCTTATATATCAAAAAGACCCAGTGAGGATTTTTCTTTTCGAAACAAACATCTCTGATCTTCCCTTAATAAGATCTGACAATCTTTCTTTTGGATGTTATGTCCAACTTCATGGTTCAGAGTCAGAGAAATAAACACATGTAGACACATCTAAGTCCATAGTTTTAGAAATAAACATGAAACTGCAGATTCTACTTCAAAATTTGAGGGGCATAAACTTGATGCCTTCCATTTTATTCTTCCTGAGGAATCACTGAGATGTGATAAAAATGATATATTTAAGAGAGGTGATTTAAAAAAAAAACTGTAGTTGGAACAACCCATAAAGAGTACATATAGTAAGGAAAAAGCGTAGCACAGAAATTCTGATACAAAATCTTAACTATCAGGTAATCAAATGAATCACACATCATGAGATCACTAAGCCCAGCAGAGATTAATACAGTTAGGCAAAGAGTAAGGTCAAAAGTTGTCTTGTTTATTGTATCATTTTTTTTAAAAGATGAGAACTAAAGTAAATTAAAATGGATTAAGAGAATTCATTAGCCATTCAGGAGTATAAAGCAGAAAATGAATGTTAAATTAAAAGTGCAACTGAAATTGGAGTTGTATCAAAAATTAGCCAGAAAACATGTCATGAGTAAAACAAGTAAATGAAGATAGGATGCTGATGAGACTGTTATGGTTTGAATCTGGAATGCTCTCTGAAAGCCTCATGTATTTGGAAGGTGACTGGATCATGGGTTAACTGGATCAAGTGAATTAATCCAAAGATGACTTCCTACACTATAAGGAGGCAGGACCTGACCAGAAGAATGAGTCACGCGGTGGGACCTGGAAAAGTATACAGTCTTGCCCTTTACAGATTGTTGTTTTCTCTGCTTCCTGTCTTGCCAAGCCATGACCAGTATTTCTCTGGCTAGGTGCTCCACCATACCCTTCTACCATTGGAGCCAATTATAAAGGTATTGGGACCAACCTCTAAACTATGAGCTACAGTAACTATAAAACTAAAATAATCCTTGCTTCTCTTAAGGTCACATATCAATTCCCAGTAACAAAAAAGTAATTAAAGTAAAGTCCCTGCACCCGTAAAGTGTCCAAAGATACTACTTTCCCAGAAACACAGTACCAATCACGTAAGGGCAAGCATGGAAAGCAATACAAGGGACTGCAAGGCAAACCAGATAAAATCATCTCTAACAATCTAAAGCCACAGGTTTTTAAGAGGAAAGATTAGTGGTTAAAAAAGGACAAGCATAAGCTGTAATTGTGTTTTCACCTCTGTCAACTACACAATGACTTTCCAGTCACTTCAAATGTTACTCTGATTCACTACAATCAATTCCTTAGGGTTTAAAGTCATGAATTAAAGATGCATTCAAGATGGCAAGGACCAAAAAATTTCAAAAAAGTAGACCCAATCATATATCTTATCTAAATGAGTTTAAATAGACCTAATCGCACAAGACAGATTAAAGACTAGTCAACCAAGTTACATGTGAAACTACACAGACTGATTCCTCACCATTAACCTTTCTCCATTTAGGTACCGCAAGTAACCTAACGTTTCCTTATAAAAATGCCATAAGACTAAAGGAAGTATCTCTTTAGTTAATATAATTAGTAAAAAAAAAAAACCAATTATTGTTCATGGAATGTAGCCATTTTTCATATATCCAGACTAGAAAATTATTCCAAAAATATTTTAACACTATAATATTCATACACAATTGAAGAAATAAACTATCTGTAAAAATTTCTAAAGTACTATAAGAATAACATCCAAAGCAAAGTGTCTAGAATATACTAAATTTCTGTGCATATTATGCAGAATGAAATTTATCTTAACTTATCAAAGGAACAAGAAAAAGAATTTATCTGATAATTACAACTACAAAAGAAACCAGTCCTTTTTATGTTTCAAAAAAATCAACAATTCAAGGAAAAAGTATTTCTTTCAGACTTAGAGACCAAAAAAAAAAACAAAAAACAAAAAACTGCATTGCTTCAAGGCACATCATTACTTGAATCATTACTTGTATATTGAAAATGACATCACTGAAATATATATAATCTTATAAAATGTCTAGTGGTTTATGAAGTAGCAAAGCACATACTCTGCTTCAGGTCATACTTTCCTCCTGAGAAAAATCTTAGTTTTTTAGCAAAGTATAAATGCGTATACTCAACTTACGGGTAACATTGTTTTTAGTCCAGAACGGAGGAATTCGTTCCGTAAGTGTATTCGAAAATCAAGTTCATAGGGAGAAGTGACAAGGGCGTTTATAAACTGCATGCAGGCAACCTGAAATAGGGAAGTAAGTTGTATTTTAAAAACACTTATATAAATTAAGAAATTATTAACTTAATGTATTCAGATAATATACTCATTTAATATTAATGCACATATTATAAAATAAATATATTTTAAATGCAGAATGATAGCTTTATATTACAAATAACAAAATAATAAAATTTGTATTGTCCAAAACAATTCTAGGAAAGCTGTGGTAGACAGTAAAGTACATCAGACTTTGCTGAATACAAAAGAACATTAAACACCAATAAACTCAAACCTGTAATCATACACACATAGAATCTTAGAAATATTATAAAATTTATCTTTGATATCTAGCTATCCTCATTGGTCCGCATGATTATGAATACTTTTCTAAAATAAATAAAGTTACAAAGGATCCTAATATTTAACGGGGAACAATGAAAATTTGGAGAAATTATTATATTGATTTACATTTTTTCCATCCTCCTACTGGGATAAATCTGCGCAAAATATATAGTGATAAAGTATATAATTAAAGTAAATTAACTTGGTAGGCATGAAAAAAATCAATGTAGATAAATTAATATCAACCAGAAGGCAATGTACAATAAAGTATGTATGAAGGCTTATTTCTAGTGAAATACTTCATTAATTACATTGATACTGAAAAATGAGTTTTGCTGTTTATACCTTCTGACTTTGAGGCTCCAATTCTTAGAAAAGGAATCAACAATCTAAGTGTTCCATATACTACTCCAAAATAGGATTTTTTTTAAACTAATATAAAATTTTCTCCCCTGAAGTTGTGAGTTTCAGTATAGTTTTCCTGCCAGTAATAAAGTAACTGAGACAATAACTTTCCTATCTACAATCAGAAACTGTTTGACTGTACGTAGTTTAAGTAAGCAGGGCTAAGTTTGCATACTGGTAATAGTGCTATATATTACTGCATTTGTGTAAACAAATTGTGTTATAGCATGATTATGACATAATCAAACATGCCAATGTACATGCTAAATTAAAAGTTAATAGAGAAGAAGTTGCTATATCCTACGCCTGTTTTTGTCATAAGAAATTCTGACCTAATGGCAGGTACCCTACAAGTACAGAGCATATATCCATACAAAATAAGCTAATGAGTCTTGTAAATGTATCTTCATGCAAATTTAAGTATTTCAATCAAGATACAATAAAAAAGTAAAAGACAAAATTAATTGCTAAGTGTACAACAAAATAATTTTATATTTAATAAAAATGAATGTTGTAATTCTATTAGCTTATATGCAATATATAAATAGTTTAACATGAAAATAAAGAAGTTAAATCCATTTACTGTGGTATAACATAAAAAGAAGACACTTTGAAGTCAGCTGTTTAAACAAGAAAAAGTTATGGTTTCATAATCTATCATTTATAATTTATCAAATTTTAACAGACAATAGACAGCCAAGTAAGGCTGAATAACAAAAGATGGAAAATCATATTTCCACACCATTTTCCAACTTAATGTAGTAGTTTTCTTTTGAAGAAATATTTATATTGCCTGAATGTAAGAAACAGAAAGTCACCAACAGCATTTCCATTCCTTTATGCAGCAATTATGGCCCTTTTTGGAGAAAAGGACCATCTGGATCATTTCAATTCAAAATTGAAATAGCTGTCATATTTACAAATATAAATTTAAATAAAAATAGAGGTTAAAAATAATATCTTATCACTTATAAACATGAAAAATTAATGTTTGGATTTTTAATTCATAAATATCAACTACTAAATCATTAATGTTCCATTTATTATTAATTACAACATATTAGGTACATTCACAATTTAACCTCATCCTCTTACAAACCGTAAGAAAAACTTATGTGTTCTGGTCCTTATTTCACAGATGAGGAAGCCGAAGCAAAAACTAGATAAATAACATAAGGTCAGAAGCCAAGGAGGAAAGTCATGTTTCTAAGTTACATCATTTTACACAAACACAAATTTCCAATACATTTCTTAATCGCCAATCATATATCCAACAAAAATTCCAGGAACCAGGAATGATAATAATAAGCAAATGGTATATCATGCTTGATATACGAGCAAATATTTAACCTCAAAACTACAGTTCAGAAAAACATTCTATTACTTTAACAGCATGTTGTTCTATTACATAAAATAATTATATCATGGAATGCCATAAAAAACTGCAAACATGGAAAATGATTATTGGGTTGGGTTAAATCAGATTTTACAGACAAACTGAGCAATAATATATGGCCAGCATCCCATGATCCAAAATCATGGTCTCTCATTTGCGTTCCTTTAATCTTTGTGATACTCCTATCCAGTATGCATAGGTATGTAAATACACATGAGTGCACATGCACACAACACACACACACACACAAACACACACACACTCTATAGAGCACTGTGCTGTTCAATACAGAAAATTCTCATCAGAGCTTCACTATAATTAAGTTAAAAATTCAGTTACTCAGTTTCATTAGCCATAGCTCCCATGCTCAAAATGTACGTGATACTAAACTACCATACTGGACAACAGGGATGTAAAACACTGTAGAGAGTTCATTAAATAACACCACAGTGGAAACTCTAAAGAAAAAAAAAATTCTGGGCTAATTACATACAATCTAAGTCCCCAAAAAAGTACAGAACTCATTCCTGTATAATTAACATTTCAAAATTGGTATGTTAAACTACTGTCTTCTTACTAAGCAAGATCAATCTGCTCACCCACAGTGACTCAAAAAAAAGAAAAAGAAAAACTTCAGACATAGAAAGTGAAGAATCATAGGATTTTAAAGCTATCAAGAACATGAAGTGCTGTAGTCTAGTATGTTCAAAAGGTAACAAATCAAATCCTAGAAATATTAGATAATTTACCTAAGGGCACATAATGACTAAGCCCAGAAATAGGACTAGAACTCAGGCTTCTAGATCTTTACTTTTAGATTCTACCATATTATAAAGCGAAAACTAGTTTTCCTACATACAAATGTTCTTTATATCCAAAAGAAAATGAATTTGCTTGAACAAAGTATTACAAAACTCATTATCTAGATTTTCTGTTACTGTTTTTTCCTAAGAGCTCTAAGTTTTACAATGATCTGCCATATATATTTCACTTTTAATACAAATTCCAAGAGAATCCGAATTTTAAAATCACAGATATCAATGAATTTTGTCCATTGATTATAAATGTGTTAGGCCAGGACAACACCCTGACATTAACTGGTAAACATAATTACTTTCTGTACTTGCATGCATAAGGAAATTTCTCTGTTATAAACATTTCATTTCCATTCATTGATATTTTAAACACTTAATATTTTAAAATGAATATTCATAAACTTACTGAGCAAGCAATAAAGCCCTATATTTTAGCTTATAGGCTTTAAAACTGTACAAATAATTGCCTATCTGTTTGGTTCAAATTCATAGGGCAACAGAGTACAATAAGTGCCAACTCCGGAGCATCCAGATTACACACATTGCCATTAGCTATGACAAATTGTGCTTTTAAAATTTTATTGACACTGTCATATAGTTGACCTTATTATGTTCTCTGCTGACATTAACAAGGTCCCTCTTTACCCTGAAGAAGTCAGGAACAAAGATGGCCAAAGTCAAAATGAGTACCTAACGAAGAAGATACGGATGAACACAGCAAACGAATTAGGTGAGGGAACAGAAAAGAATTTCAGGTTAAAGAAAGGCACACACAAAGCCTTACGGGCAGAGGGACAGAGTAGCATAAACTGATGAGGAAATAAAAGCACAGCATGAATGATTCAACTATATAGCAGGGTTGTAGAATATAAGGTGAGAAAGGAAGAAACAGCGAAAAGTTGAAGGTTTTTGTTTTTTTTTTTTTTTTTTTTTTTGGAAACAGTGTCTAGCTCTGTAGCCTAGACTGGCCTTGAAGTCACTATGTAGCCCAGGCTAGCCCTGGACTTGGTAGTCCTCCTGCCTCAGCCTTCCCATGTACCGGGATGCTATGCGTGTGTCACCACACCCAGTTTTGTGTGGTGCTGGGGAATCAAACCCAGGGCCTTGCCCTTGCTACGCAAGTGCTTTAACTGCTATGCCATTCCTCCAGCCCAAAAGTTGAAGTATTTGTATGTGCTGGGACAGAAACTTAATCCTGGTAAAGTAATTAAAAATTTATGCATATCAAATGGCAGTGTGTCACTTTCTACTTAGCTTTTGTACTTATATTTTTCAGAGGAAAAATAGTACTGTAAATTGTAAATAGTCAATATAAATTGTACTGTATGCAAATCTAGGACTGCTGGCATTGTCACGTCAGAAGAGCACATAAAATTGGTTTACTCTACAAAAAAATTTTAAAAATGTAAAATAACATAGATGAACAAGGGTAGATACTTCAGGCAAAGTGTTCTGTGTAATAAAGTTCCTGTGGATACTAAGAGCCCTATATTATATTTGGGAAACACCATGTTTCATTTTCATAGAATGTAAGGTACACTCGGGAGAGTGACAGTCACAAAGACCAGAATGTTAACTTGGGACCTTACTTAGGGAAAAAAAAAAAAAAAAAATCTCATTAAGTCACTATAACTTTTCAATTTTAGCAAGCTAGCAATAGATTTTTCAAACGTTATAGTCCGGCTTAAGTTTTCAAGGTAAGTGAGAACAATAAAGAGAATTTGGTTGTAGTGAGCAGCATATATCAATAAGGGACATTATTTAGGAAATGGTTGAAATCATATGAGTGGGAGAATACGAAGGTAATGGGGTAGAAAGAATGGGTTACCTTCACGGTCCACACTATGCAGGAAGAACTGACAATGGCTGAATGCAATGGACAAAAAAAAATGGGAACTTGAGAAAAATTAAGATTTGAGTAGAAATCTAAATGGAAAAGACAAGAAGGTGGTAGACGTCTTTGGAGGAAATCAGGTTAAAGAAAAGAGACAAGCCCACTTTTAATGTGCAGTACGATACAGTGTAGTAGTACAGCGTGTGTTCTGGAGCCAGGCACCACAGTGTCTAATCTGAGCCTAGCCTCTCAGTCATACATGACCCTCGAAATGTCATCTAACCTCTATGTGCCTCAGAATACTCATTTATAAAATAGAGATACTACTATCTCTCTCATAAAATTGCTGTGAGGTCTATATAACTCAGTATATGTAAAACATTTAAATTATACTCTGGCAAATGGCTTATAATGCTACTTTTTATTTCTTATTTTTGTGACACCTATAAAGTATATGTTAGATACTTGGAAATTCAGGTTTGAATAGGGAGAAAGGAATGAATGGAACTTAAAAATCTGGAGAGTTTTTGGAAGATAGTTGGATATTAAAGCTGGAGAAACAATTGAGAATGCTCAAGTAGAAAATATTTTTAAGTATGCATATCTACGATGACTACATATATGTGTATATGTTTACATGTATATACAGATAGAATAATGTAAAATGACAACAGAAGAGGACCAATGATAGAAAATGGAGGATGAAATACCTGGGAAGCCAGAAAAAGAAACATATTAAAAGGACTGAGACAGAATGACAGATGTAATCGAAAAGCTAGGAAAAAAAAAAAAAAAAGAAAGATGCCTAGATTGGTGAGGGAAGTAACCATTTCTCCAAAAGGGAATAATCAACACTGCCAAGTGATCAAGATTTTTTAAAAACCACTGGATTTTCAAAGCAGAGGATCACTGTGGACCTTTGACAGAACTCTGAGAAAACCGAGTTGTGAAAAATACTTTAGGAAACGGAGTAAAAAAGTACAGATCATTCTTTTAGAAACATGAACTACCAAATGAGAAAGGGAGGTAAGAGGCTAGTTAGAAGCACGAGTCAGATGAGAAGTTGTCAAAATATGAAACACAGGAGTACAAAAATAAGCTGACGAGAAATCAATAAAGACTATCAAGATGCATGGTTTTCTCTTCTACTTACTTAGCTGGTTGGTTGGTTGCTTTTGGAGACAGAGTACTGTCCTACAGTCCAGGCTGGTCCTGAGCTCACTATGTAGCCCAGACTAGCCTTGAACTCATAGCAAACTTTCTGCAGTGGCCATATGAGTGCCGGGATTACGGGGGTGAGGCACCATGCCTGGTTTATGCGGTGCTGGAGATTGGAACTTAGGGCTACAAAAGTACTTTTAACCTCTGAGCTATACTGTCAGGCCCCTACTTATTTCCTGACCTACTGAAGATAATGGAAATTCTATCCTAAGTACAAACTTTAAAGGTGAACCAGAAAAAACTGTACGTTAAAAACCTGTCCTTATAAAAGGGAAGGGAGAGGGCAAAGCATATTGATGTCATTTAAAAATATAATTAGTACTATATTTTTAAAAAACTACTTTCTGAGACTGTAATAACATTTTCAGCAGTCACAGGATGCTACCAACATACAAAAGCAATTCTTTTAAAATATAACAGTGATCACATTTAGAAAATAGATTGAGTTTTTTTCTATTTCTGATTCTGAATATATATTTTAACTTTTGGAGAATCTTTTTCATTTACATTACATACTACAAATAAATATACTTTAAAATTCCTGGGAAAATACTAGGGTTTTAATGTAACTTACTAATTTTGTAGCTCATTAGGATAGAAAGTTTTAAATAGAAGCTTGCACATGTTTGCAACTTTACGCAATATCCAGTAATTTCTTTAATACTTAGCAAAATGTCCATACTTTCTCCCTATGTTAACTGTAAAATACTTGCCACTTTACCATTCCGTCCTGTCTAGCAAATACCAGTGCCATCTCATTGTTTCATGAGAACTATTCTATGGTGGAGGTGTCATTTTAAAGGTTTGGTTATGCGGTACACAAATATTGGCACATAATGATTCAAGTTCACACAAGAGTTCTATCCCTTAACAGCTAAAAATTTTTCACTGGATTTCTTAGAATCCCAGCAACACATTTTCATGATTAGTAAACCTGAGATACTGACACTTAATTCACAGAACTCTGGTTAAAAATCACTTAATTTTTTAATATGTAAATATATTCAGCTCAAGTATATCAAACTGAGTTTAAAACATAACGAAAATGTCAAATAAAAATAAAGTGTCTCATTCTTCATCTATAAACTTTGCAAAGGAGGTTCAAACTTTGGCATATGTCTGAAAGTCAATGAAATTTAGCTAGGTAGCCCCTACCTCCATAACAGGAAAAAAAAACTTTCATAAAGTTATCTAAAACAGACAGTTTTCAACCTTTTAGTAGAGGTATGAAATTTACTTTAGATTAAATTTTACAGGAAGAAATGTTTCATAAAAACAATGGATTCTAATTTTTTATGAAAATTAATACATTTAACATAAAAGCACACCATAAAATTTTGCATAAAATGCTCAGAATATTTGATGTAGGAGAACTAACAATTTTAAAAGATACTTTAATATGTGAAGAGGGAGGCTTGTCACACTACAGAAGCTCTTCAGAGTAGTCAATTCAGAGATCTGACAGTTTCAAACTCTCAGAAAAAGATATCAATACTTTATTTCACAAGGGGAAAAATAATTGTTAGTTTGGCATCAGATAGGAATTTTTCATATTTAAAGTTACTATGCAACAATTTGATCAAATTAAATGTGAAACCATGTTTTCTTTGTTGAATTATAATACAAGGAACTTTCAATATATTTCAGAATGGTATACACTGTCTAAGAGAGATAAATATCAGAAACCCAAGTAATACCTGGTACCAAGTTTTGACTCTTCCAAACTGTGTCAATGTGTAACCGCAGACCAATTGTTCGATCTCATTGAGCGTATACATCACATAAGCAAAATGGGGATGGTAAAAATGCCTCTAAAGTTGAGTTAGTGTGACATATAAAACTAATGTTATACGCACATTAAAATGTCGTGTTCCGGACCTCGTATCCTAAGTATAGACAAAAGCATTTGTTCTTCTCCCTTAAGAATAAATTATATTTCATAAAATGGGACATTTCTTGCAACCACCTAAAAGAAGACATCAGGTTTTGTATTTTTCCAAAGAAAACATTTAGGCTAGGTCTACATAGGCTATCAGTTAGACCTTGATCAGGGTTGCAAATCAATCCTGTCTGTTGCAGTGATTCAGACCTTTAAATGCTGCCTGAATGGCACAAAGAGAGACATGTTTCATTGTCTTAAATTTCTACAAAAAAAAAAAAATAGAGACATTACTAACACATTAGGATAATGACATAGATCAAACTGTTGCACTTTGGCCCCAATTACTGCTAAATCTTCAATTTCTCTGGCTTATTACATTAATGAGTAAATCGTGATATCAATGACAATCATAGGGGTCATATATATAATAATTCAGAATTATTTTCCTAACTTTAAACAATTTGTTATACTCTCAAACAAGTCAAGTAGGAAGAATTTTATTTTTACATCCCATTCTATTTGAATGTCAGGTAAAATAAAGGCAGGTGTCATACGATATGAATACTCTAAATATAACTTTAGAAGCAATTTAGGACCAAACCAACTGACCTGTAATTGCACGGCTTCATGATTTTCTAATCCTTCCACAATTGGTGAAAATCGCTCCCTGTTATTTCTTTCAGCTGCAGCAGTTATAGCCCCTAAAAGTTTATCTAGACTGCAGAGAAACAGAGAAGAAAAGGAAACAAAAATGAGAATTTTTTGTACACATTACACTTTCAGTCTTGTTTGCTTTGTGGTGCAACACAATTTTGTAGAAGGATTATTATTATATTTAACTGACAAATGATTTCCTTATATTTTTGGTGTAGAGCTCCATGTTTTATAATGTGCATATTTTGTGAAGCAGCTATTTCAACCTAATTAACTATGTCACATACTTCTTTGGGGGAGGGAGGGTAAGCCACAAATTCTTGCTATGTAGTGTAGGCATGACTTGAAGTATGTCACACAGACTGGCCTCAAACTCACAGCAATCTCCGTGCCTTGGTCTCCAAGCATTTACGTTACAGATGCTAGCAGGTGCTAGATCTATTAATGACAATTCTGAAATTCTGCTACTGATTCAACAATATTCTTTATGTGGTGCTAGGGACTTGAACCCAGGGCCTTGTACTTGTTAGGCAAGTGGTCTAACCACTGAGATAATCCCTTTTCTTAGTCATTGCACATCCTACCTTGTAACTGTAATTATTGGCATAACAACATATAACAGACCTCTTGAGCATATTCCTTCTGTATGACAAAAAGACAATTCCAATGGAAGAATACTGTTCCTGCACACATATTTTCACAAGTCAAATACTGACAGCTTTAAATAATTTCAGGGCATCAAAACAACTTTTAATTTTAAAAGTTCTAAGAACAATATTTTTTTCTCCTAGGTGACATTTTAAAAAGCACAATTTACTAGATAACACCAAAATTTAAATTTTCAAGTTTCAAAATTTCATGTATTACTATGTATACTGACATTGCATCAGCATAACATGGCATCTACAATTAACAGTTCTAGTGTAAAGAAGTAAAAATTTTGTTTTAAAAAGTACTGAAAAGAGTATATAATACAATGAGAAAAAAAGATCCTAAAAGAGAAATTTAAGGTAAATAAAGAAAGATATCTATCAGGAACAGAAACTTATTTATTTGAATAAAATATTGGAAGCTATCTCCATACAATGTTGAAATCAAATCAGTGTCTACGTAATCAACTATTTTTATCTAATAACATCTAAAATTAAAATTGAGTCAAAATAATTACACCAGGGTAGAGTATATTTATGAAGGAAATATTGAAAATATAATTTAATAGACAAAAGTTTCTTACTCAGGCATCAACTGATTTTTCTATAAAGCCCAAAGAAACCTTATTTTTACATATGCTGTTCTCACTGAGTAAAGAGTTTAATTATTACTAATATTTTGGGCAATGTTTGCCTTTTGACTCCTAAGGACAGTAGTTAACACTGTCCTAAAGCAACACCTCATTTTACTCTAACAGTTATTAGACAGTCAACAATTTGGAACATCCCTAAATATGTGAGTGGTCCGATTCTGATTCACAGTAAAAAAAAAAAAAAAAAAAAAAAAAAAAAAAAAAAAAAAAAAAAAAAAAAAAAAAAAAAAAAAAAAAAAAAAAAAATTACCATCACATAAGATGTTCATAAAAGTTTTTCAGTAAATGTGCTCAACATAGTTCTTTTTATCACAGTGGTTCATCAAAAGCTAGACTTAGTAATGACAATTCAGAAATTCTGCTACTGATTAAACAATATTTCCATGAGATATAATTTACTACATGATCAGCAACACTCGCTAAACTTGCCTGTGTGTTTAGCTGGGTGTGTTTGTGCAGGTACCTATTAGCAGTCTTTTTTTTTTTTTCCTATCTTTTAACAGGTTAGTTTCTTTTCACAAAAACTCCTCTTTTCAGTTACTGTAGGTATGTAGAGTACTGCCATAGGTGTCTAGTCAATTCAATTAAGGAAGTAAAACTGCCTAATCTGGGTATGTTTGTCAAAACATTCTGACATTAGCCTGCTTTTTTAATGATTGCTTAACAACCAGCAACATAAATTTCTATTCACTAAGTCTGAATTCATCCTTTAAGAATTTCCCACTGGGATTCTAAACATAGTTTAAACATAGTTTCTATAATATCAGCAAAAATTCTATGATATCAATAGAAGACAAAACAAAAAGGACAATTAGTAATTATAAAACCTACTGCTATTTTTGTGCTAAAGAAAAAAGTAACACTGACTTCAAATGTCATGTGGCATGCAGTAAATACACTAAAGCAATACTTACATGTTCTCTTCTCCCACAATGCAAATAGCAGAAAGTATTTTAACTATTTCAGTCATCATGTTGGGTTGTTTCGGGTCAATTGCTCTAGCCAATAGTAAAAGACTTCTTTCATCTCCTAAAATCCTTTCCAATCCAAACTAAAGGAGAAAGCAATGAATCTAGTCAAAATTAAAATGTCTATGAAACATGTCTTCATTTTTTTAAAAAATCAATGCAAAATGTTTTTTTCTTTAAAAAATACAGCCATACTAAGAGGTTCTATTTAGATAATATAAACGTTACTCAAATGTAATTAGCCATCTGTGGTTTTTATTTGAAGTGACTGCATTTTGAAGTTCTTATACCTTAAGCGAAATGATCTCCATTAGTCCATTCTAATTTTTTCATGGAGATTTAGGAAAAATATGAAAATAATCAGTTTTCTTCACGTAAGAAATACCATGTAAAGGAATTACTGACAGGATTTCATAAACCAATTCTACTTATGTAATTCGGTAGCCCTGGGCAAGTCTGGAATCCATAGTTATATTTTCCAGGAAGTCTAAATGGAAAATTAAGATAAACCAGAAAATGAAATGTAATAAAAAATCTTTTATATGACAGTAAAAGATGCAATAAATCTTGGTATGGATTTTCTCCTATCTTCTTGCTTTAAATCTCCCTATCTCAGGCAGCTGCAAAGGGTATAAGCCCAAAGAAATCATACCTGAGTGTTATCAACTATCACAGTTAACTAGCCAGAGAACACACAATTTTCATTTATTTTCTGAGCAAGAACCCACATGTGTATGCACAAGCACATACAGGTTCCAATAAAAAGATGAAATTCAAAAGAACACATGAATTTAGGTTTTTCTTATAGTAAAGCAAATAGTGTTCTCTTTCAACTACATCCCACAGGTATTTCTTATGAAACACGTTTGCTTCTTTTTACAATGTAATCACAAAATATAGTAACATTCATCAGAGAAATTATTATTTCCAAAACCAATAAACTTTAGGTAAGTTTCGAAGATATTAACAACACCATTGTTCTTAATTTAACTTCTAATGGAACTTGGGAGGAAAGCATACCTACAGCTACTAAATGTGACTGTGCCATGGATCATAACAAGTAAGAAACATGGAGACAAGAAACAAATGAAAAAGAAGACTGGAAACAAAAGGAATGTGTATGCATAAAAGTGGTGAACAGACAATATAAAAATGAACAACATGTTCAAAAAAAGTGTAAAACTGAGATGGACACTTATCACACTTGCAAACTTACAATCTTACAGTAATAGTCTTAAAAATCAATTAAAATGAGAGTGAAATAATTCAAATTTCCAAAATTTATTAATAATTTCTAATATGTAATGATACACTGTATATAAAAATAATGATATGAAAAATATACGTGATAAACCATACAATCCAAACATCAAAGCAATTATTATAGGAATGGAAGTTAAGAAACAAAGGCTTGATTTTTTATAATCCTAATATTACATGTACTGGACAGTTTCTAAAGTAATCTAAATTCCAAGGGACCATTGCTAACTATCATTTCAGATGAAAGTTTCCTTCCTAAATTTAGATAATTTAGTCTAACATAAAATTAATGTATCACTGCTTATTTTATTTTTTTTCAGTACACATTTTATGGTGACTGTTTAACAAGCTTATAATTTGGCAGTTAAAAAATAAATCCTTAGTAAGACTATAGAAGAAGGGGTCTGTTAGCCCAGTCCACAGACAAAGGCACTGATTAACCAAAAGGTGAAGTTATTTTCCGAAGGCAACTCAACTGATTACTGGAAAAGTATGACATCTATCTCTTGATTTCTAGTGCAATGCTCTCTTTGCATTACATCATTCTATCCCTCAACTGAAGAAAAGGATCTACACTGAGTTACGAAGTAATATTCGGCAAGTGCTTTCTTGTAAGACATCCAATTCTGTATAACTTGCACCCAAAGACTAATGACACAAAAGCTCAAAAATTATGTACTAGCACTGACAGAAGTCTCACTTTTAGAAAATTTCAGAAATAGCACTGTAACTATAGGACATGCAGTAGATTATGTCCACTAGCTAGCACCTACTGCACAAACCAACAATATTCTACAATGATATATGAGTGAAAGCTAACTATACCAATACATAATTCCACATGCCCAAGAAAGAGTGCACATTACTTAAATACACAGCCTTATAAACAGCTATAAATTTCACGTTTAGCAAATTTCTGGATATTACTGTAATATATTTCAAAAAGATATATATTTTAACATTATTAAATCACCATTCCGGTAATTATGTAGCTATGTGAATTAGCTAATTATATTTTGCCTAAAGGTATAGCAAGCAGATAATCACTAACACAATAAGAAAATAAAAAATTTCATATTGTCCTTCATAATGCAACTCTCACTATACATATCCAAAAATAGCCTTACTATCTTCCAGAGATACCTTTTATATAAACTCAACAACATTTGCTGGACAGAAAAATCTTAAGACAATGTTCACAGCAAACAAATCAAACCTTATCATTAAATTTGGGACAATCAAATGTATTTCCTCACTTGGTAACAAGACTAATATGTTTACAAGACTTAAAACATATGAGTGATATTGTATAAAGCAAAGTATATCTTAATATTTAAATCAGATCTGTGATGATTTGACCCTTTGCAAACCAAATATATACCTAGTATTTTGTCTGTCCCTTACTTTTACAGTGTCAGGCAAGTTGTCCCCTTTGGAAAGAGTGGCAAAATAAATATTATTTACCTTATTGTTCATAAATGCTTTGAGGCACTGAATTAATTTGTACTGATTCTTCTTGTCAATATTTTCTTGCCTAAGTAAGAAAAAGAAATTATGTCACACTCCGAGTTTTCTCTTTTGGTAAATTTTTTAAAGAATTTTTTCTTACTGTTTTTTGTCCAGAAGCTTTTCCAGAACGTCCAATAATAGTCCAAGACCTTCATGGCCAAAGTTGTTAACCCAGCTAAAAAGAAAAAAGTGCAAATAAGTTTATAAATTTAAAACATTAAATATGAAAAAATTATGATTATCATATCTGATAACCCTGTCTCTTTCGCCAAAATTTACTATTTTTATTAACAGGTATCTGTTATACATTATACTTACAATCAATTTGAGGAATTAGTAAACATCAACATGAAATCCTCACTTTCACTTCCCTTCCCCTTCCACAACCCCTCACCATTTCCTATACCTACCTTCCCTTTCAAAAAATCTATCTCCCCATCTCCTACTTTCTAATTTGGTTCTTTTACTTCTTATACTTTTGGGTCTCTCTTATTAGAGATATCATGTAACACTTAATCTTCTGGTCCGATTTATTTCATTACATATTAGGGTCTCAAGGTGCATTCATTTTCCTACACACCAACTCCAATTTATCTTGTCATGGCAGAGTAGTGTGCCATTGTGTATATACACCACATCTTCTTTACCCATTGATTTGATGGAAGTATCAGTAGTTTCCATGATTCAGCTATTATGACTTGTGCTGCTATAAACATGTTTTTTTTTTTTTTTTTTTTTTTTTTTTTTTTTTTTTTTTTTTTTTTTTTTTTTTTTTTTTTTTTTTTTTTTTTTTTTTTTTTTTTTTTTTTTTTTTTTAGTTCTAGTCTTACTTGCTAGTCTTAAACATTGTTATCGACTGAACTCAAACATGGAAGTCGAAGCTCTCAAAGAAGACAGTCTGAATTTCTTGGCAATTTGTTCCTGGCTTCCTTCATTCTCTTGGCCAAAAGTTTTGCATATTCAGCATCCTCTTCCTTATTTTTCTTAGTACACTTCTTCTTCGGAGCAATTGAGTGGCATTTGTGTTGCAGGAAATGAATTGGCTGCTGAATCATGTGTGCTTTTGTCCTGGGATTCTTCCCTTCCTTGCTTAAGGGCTTTCTGACAACATAATGGCATGGACATCATCTTTCTTGGAGATGGAAGAGTTTGTGGATTCTACTAGCTCCTATGGGCCCCACACAACAAGGCACAATACTATGGATTCAGGGACATCCTTTTCTCTTTTTAACAATAACCTAGTTAAGAACACTCAGGTTGGCATCCACAATGCAAGCCCGAATAGATTTGCATTTTCTTTCTCCAGTTCTTCTTGGTCTGTAACACCCTGTCCCCTACTCAGCAGAAGGCAGACAGAGACAGCCATGGGTCATAAGACCCTCCTTCATTGGGGAAACACTTTTTATAGTTCCCACCACTCATTTGGACCATGCAGCCCTTCCAGTCTTCACCCAAAGGGTCAGCCTCAACCACTGTGGCCATACACTTCTCACAGAAGTTACAAAGTTTGTGTTCATTGTACACTTCAATGAGTTTCCTCAGTCAGTGCTTTGGACAGAAATGCTCAGCTTCATTCTATTTTCTATAGTTTTATTCTGTTCCTCTAGATTCCAGGAAGGATTTTGGCAGTGTTCCTTCTCCTTCAAATTGATGAAAACATTTGAGAATTATTGGCATTAGCTCTTCCATAAAGTTCTAATAAAATTCTGCGGTGAATCCATCAGGTCTTGATTTCTCTTTATGAGTAGAGACTTTATTATTGCCCCAATTCCACTGCTTGTTATTGGCCTAGTCAGGGTTTTTATATATTCTTGTTTCAATTTTGGTATCTCATATGTGTCTAAGAATTTATCCATTTCTTCGAGGTTCTCCAATACATAGGAGGGTTAAGTTTTCCAAATAAGTTTCTTATAAACCTCTGGATTTCAGGATGTCTATTGAATGTGGTGTCAACCTTTTTCATTTCTATTTGAACTGATACGGGGTTTCTCTTTCCTTATTTTGGCTAGTTTAGCTAGTGGTTTGCCAATCGAAGAAAAAAGCCCTTGCGTTCATTGTTTTTTTTTTTTTCCCTTTAGTTTCCATTTCATTAACTTTTGCTCTGATGCTTGTCATTTCTTCCCTTCTGCTGCCTTCAGATTTAGATCGTTCCTGTTTTTTTCTAGTACCTCAGGTGATTTATTTGTGATGGCTTTTTTAATGTGTGCATTTATAGCTATAAATTTCCCTCTTAGTACCACCTTCAGTAGGTCCCATAAATTCTGGTGTGAAGTGCTTCCACTGTTGTTTGACTCTAGGAAGTTTTTGATTTCTTCCCTGGTTAATTCTGTTTGCCCACTGTAGTTCAATAATGCATTATTTAATCCCCATGCATTTGTGTAGTTTCTTTTGAGAATGATTTATAGTATTCATTCCACAGTGTTCTAAGTATACAAGAAATTACTTAATTCCATTGTATTTATTTAAGCAGGCTTTACAGTTTAAGATACAGTACATTTTGAAAAAAATTACATGTGCTGCTGAGTGAAGGGTGTATGCTGTTGATCAAACACTCTATAGATATCATTTACATCTATTCATACTATGGTGTGGTTTAGCTCTAATATGTTAAATTTACATGTGCTTAATCTGTCTATTTGTGATAGTGGGGTATTGAAGACCTCTATTATGGTTGTATTAGGGCCTATTTATCCTTTCACATCCAATAGTTGTTTTAAAATTGGGTACACCAATATTGAGTACATATATATTTGTAATTGTTAATTCTTCCCATTGGATCATTCCCTTTACTTGTATATAATTTCTGTCTTTGTCCCTTCTGATCTGTTTTGGCTTGAAATCTGTTGTGTCACAGAACAGTATGGCTACTCCTACTTGTCTTCACAAATCAGTTTCATAATGTACTAATTTCCATGGCTATGTGTTTCTGTATGGTAAAGTATGTCCTTTGCAGGCAACAAATTACTGGGAATTGTTTTTTGATTCAATCTTCCTGTCTGTATCTTTTGATTGGGAGACTGAAACTGTCAATATTGAGAGCTACTATTGCAACCTATTTACTATATCCGTTCCTTTTCTTATCATTTCACTGCTAATTGCTTATTTCTTAGTTTTGTTAAGATTACTCTCCCCCTCTGGATGTTTCTTTTTCTCTGAGTTCTTTGGTGCTGCGAGTCTCCCTACCTCTAAGATTCTCCTAAATGTTTTCAACAGTGTTTGTCTTGGGGTCATTACTTTCCTCAGGCTTACTTTGTCATGGAAAAAAAATTACTTCCACCTCAATTTTGAAAGATAATTTTGCCAGGTATAATAGTCTTGGTTGACATAGCTTCTTTTAAAAGATTAAAGGACTTCACTCCATGCTCTCCTAGCATTGAAGGTTCATGCTGGGAAATTCAATTATTCTGTAGGGTTTATGTTACTCTTTATAGGTTACTTTCTAGTGTTTTCCTAACAAATTTCAGTATTTTCTTTGTGTAGAATCCCTAGAGTTTTGATTATGATATATCATGGAGAGGATCTTTTCTGTTCAAGATTATTTGGTTTTCCATGTGCCTTAATTTATTCTCTTAAGCATGAAAAATTTTCTGCTACAGTCGGGCAACTAAATTCTTTATACCTTTTGTGCCATCCTCCATTTTTTTCTTTCACTCCAATAATTCTGAGTTTAGTGCTCCTGGATTCATCCATCTGTTGTTGCACCCAGACACTTTGTCTTACTTTCAGCATATCACTGAGTATATACCTCAGTTCATCAACCTCATCCTCAAGGTTGAAAACTCTGTCTTCATATTCCTCTAGCCAACTACCCATGCTTTCCATTGAGTATTTTACATCCTACATTTTGGACTGATGTATTTTCAGATTTTCTGCTTTTGTACTAAAATGTTCCTTCATGTTTTGCATTGCTTTTAATTACCTTATTCACATTTGCAATGTGTTCTACACTACAAAATCTTTACACTTGTTATCAATTAAGACCGCTAGTTCTTTAGTGAATTCTTCTGTTAACTCTAAGCAATCTCTTTCCTTTAAGTATGCCTGTTTGAACTGACTGATCATGTGATCCATTCATTTTATTTCTTGACTTCCTTTCCTATAAGTTCCACAATTTCAGGGTCCATTAATTCAGGGAGTTAGGAGTTTTTGCACTTTCCTCACTGCCCTATTTTCAGTGATTGTACTGCTAAGGACTGTACGTCAGTTAGTACTGAAAAACTATGTCTCTATTGTAGAGATTTCTCTAGTTAGGTTATGTTTTTCATTGGTGTTTCCTTGAGTTTATTTTTGTATATCTATTTTCTGTATTTATGTCCATTTTCTGCTAACTCAGCTGTTAAGTTCAGGGGGTATTCTCAATATCTAACCTACGGATTTCCTGTTCCACTAAGAGAGAAATAAAATTTACAAATGTAGGTGACAAGTCAGGTATGGGCATACAGGGAAATACAAGATTAACTACTATGCCACCATTAACATGAATGAAATGTGCAGTAATGTTGTAAACTGAGACTAATCAGTAATTAAGTCATAATAATCAGTTAAGCACTACAACCATTTGACCCTTAAAATTAGAAATGTGCCTTCACTATCAATGCAGCTGCCTACAAAGACCAAATACTGACTTATCAAAAGGCTTTAGTAAAGGCAACACTGTATCACTACTATCAATAGTAAAATACAGTAAGCCAGGTGTAGTGGTACACACCTGTTATCTCAGTTCAAGGGTAGCTTCGGGTACCTACTAAAGGATCAGCCTGGACTACATAATGAGACTGTATCTCAAAATAGTAATAATAATAATAATGAAATAGAAATCTCTATTACCTGCCTAGGTCAAGTTAAATGCCTGAAAGTTACTAACTCTTACTAGGCCATGCCACCATTATGGAACCACTATGCCTACATTAACTTAACTCAAACCAATCATTAAAATATCATAATAATCAATTAAGTTATACAACCATTCCACTCTTAACATTTGAAATGTAATCTACACTATTAATGGAGGTACCTACACAAACCACATAGCAACTTATTAAGAAGACATACCAAAGGCAATATTTTTCGATTAATGCCTTAGATACTACAAAAAACATTAACGCTTAAAAAGCTAAGCTTTATAGCCATAAGTTATGAATGCTTAAATATACTATCAATAAGATGACTAAGACAAAGTATTAGTTTTGGAGACTACAGAGAAAACACAAGAGTAGATAAGAGAAAAATAAGACAGAACACTCATCAGAACCAGGAGAAAGTGAAAAATATAATTAGGGAAAAATAATACAAAAAACTAGAAAAAAAAGATGAAAAAGTGCACTAAGAATGATACCAGAGTCTATAAAAAGGCTATTCAAAAAAGGCAAAATGAACAAAAAAAAAAAAAAAAGAAATGCAAAAAAAAAAAGAAAAGCATAAGTCCAAAATACATGCAAAGAACAACTGAGGCAAGTCCAAAGTCTAAAAAAGTTTCCTGTTATTTGGATAAGAAATCTCCTTCAAAGTCCTAGGGTTTTGATATCCACTGCCCACCAAACATGGTGGGGGTGGAGGGCAGTGATTGCACTATGTCCAGCTGAGGATCACTGTTGAGTCCTTTCCCCTTGTCCCAAGATGAGATCAGTCTCTGCTCTTTAAATGTACCAATCAACAGTGATGTACCACACCGAGGTTCTACAAGGCTGGGAAGAGCACAAAGCCTACTGGCTTTTGCACTAGGATCAGGGAGTAACAGTAGCTCAGCAACTCAAATGCCTCCAACCACACCTTTCCAATACATATATATGTGCTGTGATACATACTCCAATATAGACTCTCATACATGTGCTGTGGGCATGGGGCAAGGACAGCTATGCGTCGAATGACCTGCTCTCGGCGGTTTCAAGGCTTTCAGGCAGTTTGCAGGCTGTTCTCTCTTCTCTGCTACTGTCTGTTCTGGAAGCTCCCTCCTAATCCCCAACCAAAAGACTCCCCAAAGGCTGTAGAGTGTGTCCTGTCTGTGGCCTGACTTTTCTTTTATGGCTCCCTCATAAGGCACCGCCTGATCACCTACTTTGAACCACCCATGAGGCCCTTTTGGCTAGAGCTCCAACACTCTAATCAAGGCTTTCAGCAACAGGTTTCACCAAGAGGCTAACTGGCCTTTATCCTTGAAGCTCCTGGCTCTCTGGGCCTATCTGGTTCCTGAGGCTGAACAGCAGCTCCCAGCCTACTGCAGCTAGTGGCCACTTTCAGTCTGGCACACAGTGACTTTATTTCCATCTCTACAGCGTCCAATAGCTTTCTACCTTTCCTGCTGACCCCCATTCAGTTCCCAGAGCCTCTCTCCTGGATTAAGCTAAGCCATTAAGGAGTTTCCTTTACTGCATCTCAGCCTCCCAACTGAGTCCCAGTAAAGCAGCTAACTGGGAGCTCCTACTCTGCCACCCTTTTTTATGCCATGATAATCCTATCTTAATATTGCTTGTCATATTTTTTTTCAATTCCTAATGATTCAGGTAGTGACCCTATGAGGAAGACTCAGAAAATTTCACCTAAATCTCAAAATTCTTCATATATTTGACTGCTCATCCTACAGCACTATCTTTGTTTTCCCCACAAAATATATTTAAGCCTGAGTTTATGAGCTGAATTTATCATTTTTTCCACTCCCCTAAGTCAAATATTCTTCACCACTTATCATTATCTTTAATAATATTATTACCCTTTGCACCTTTCAGACTCCCAAGACTACGAGAAATGCTTGATCTTCCATTCTTCTTTCGCCTTTGCATTTATTCTGTTCATTCACCAAACAAATACTTGTTCAGTACTTACAAAGTTCTAAGAAGCATGTTGCAACTGACACAGATATAACAGCAACAAAACTAAATCCATAACATCATACAGCTTACCATCTAGGAAAAGGAAGACAGATTCTTTTTCTAAAAACAAAATAAATAACATCAGTGCTTTGATGTAATAAAGTTAAATAACTCTTAAGAAAAAGCATAAATGAAAAGCCGGGATGGTATTTTTCAATATGCAGTCAAGGAAATACATTTTGTAAAAGATGATATTTAAACAGAGCTCTGAAAGAAGTGAGGATATTCCCAGTAGAAGGATTCAGGGTAATCTCAGTGTTGAAGTGTTAGGTACTGTGTCTGGAATGTTTCAGAAACTGTATGGAGACCTGTTGGGGTTGAGTAGGGGCTGAGTAAGAAGGTTTGAGAAAATACCAATAGACTGAATTCTATGCATTATAGAAGCATGAAAGACATCAAAAAGAGTGTGGCCTTTCTAATATCTAACCGTGACGTCCAAACTCTAGAATGGCATTCCCAAATGCCCGCCTTCCCTTTTATCGTCTATGCCAAGAGTCTACTTTAGCCCTAATTACCTTTCCTTTAATACAACCAAGACCACTACAAATTCATGCCTTTCTACTGTGCATTTTACAAAACGCCCGACTAAACTTCAATAACCCAGATTTCTTTCCAAAACGTTCCCCAGGACAACCCAGGACAGTTAAATTGTTCAGTCCAATATTGTAACCCAGTCTTGGTGAACCTTGTCCCCCTCAGGCCTTCTACCACATGTGCAATAAAATCAAAAGGGTGATAACTCTAGGAAGCCCCCCGAACCCCTTGGTGTTGGCACAGTCATTCTTCCCAGAAGGAAACCACAAAACCACCACAGGCTCAACAGGGCCTTCATGAGCTATTAATGTTTTCCCCCTCCAAGTCGTCCAACCAAATACAAGTTCTTACTCTTTCAACTCCCATGGAATCTTAATCTTCTACTGTCTGACATTTCAATTCTTGAAACATACCTTATACTCATCAAGTCTGGAGTATCAATTCTTGAAGACAGTTCGTATCTCCTTCATCTGTCTGTCTCCAATAGTACTTAGCAGAATGGTTTATCTACAGTCACTTATAAATATTTAAATTATCGTGTATATATAGTAAACACTAAATAAATACTTGCTCATTCAAATTTATTAAAATTTACTGGCTCAGGGGATTAACAGAACAAGCAGTCACACATTGCCAAAGAACCTAATAAATATGTGCCAGACTTATGCAAAGCAATAACTAAAATCTATACAGTTGGGGGCCATTGGGGATTGAACCAAGAGTGTTCATGTATGCTAAGCCAATGTTCTACCACTGAGTTACATTCCCATACCCTCACTCTATGTATTTAAGCCATACGTATGCTTCCATTCCAAACTCTTCATTTCACACACACCTACAGTGAAACTCATCAGCACAGCAGAAGCCTACATTTCTAAACCAGTATCAGCATTAAGTGACCAGGTCACTGAAAAAAAAATTAAAACATAAGTCACTCAGAGCTAGTCATATATATAATATATATAAATGATCATATTAAAGAAATTCTACTTTAGTTTCCATAATGGAAATTAGAGGTCATATCATTATGATAATTTACAGTGAGCTATTTATTCAGTTGTGGCATGATGTGATGACTCAATTCAATGATCTAGTCCCTAACACCTATTGATAATCAGTGGGGTGGTGATAGAGGGATGAAGGGAGGGTCTAAATATAATACAGTAAATTTCATCTATCACAGAGAGAAATCTGCAGATATGATTACAGAACAATGTATTTACAGCAACCTACATGTAATAGGAATTGTTTTGAGCTAGGTCTTAGGCTATAGTCCAGGCTGGTCCTGAACTCAGTGTGTAGCCTAGGCTAGTCTCAAGTACATGACAATCCTCCTGCTTCAGCCTTCCAAATGCTAGGATTACAGGTGTGCACCACCATGCCCAGTTTAATTAAACAGGAATTCTGAACAAATTTATATAGATAGCCTTTAGTATCTGCTTTGGCATTTGGGGAGAAAAAAAAACTATGATTTCATTAAACGTAATGCATACAAAATGCTTTCAACATTCTAAATTTTACTCTTTCTTTCATATCTAGTGCTATTAAAACTATCAGGATTCTTTCTAGGTTTAGAAAACTATTTGACACAAATAATTTATTTTTTCACTTAAAATAAGTCACCCACACATACCACATTCTCTGAAACTGTGAAGTTCATAACACTTTGGTTTCATTAACATTATTACTATTTTTGAAAAAAAGGATGAAATTATGAAACTTAAGTGTGATGAGGAAGGGTCTATTTATCACCAACTAGACAGTGAAAAGTTTCAAGTGTGAATATTCTACACCACTGAACAAAGTTCTCAGACATTTTAAAATACAATAGGAGCTCAAAAAGAATTTGATGCTAAAGGGATAAAGAAAATACAATGTAGGACAATGACACTCAAGAAGTTAAAAGAAAGGCTGTGCAGTGAGACACCTTTGTTACTTTTCCTCTTGCCAGTACCTTTCTCTGTCTTTCAAGCATCAAATACATTTTTGTGGTCTCTGGAAAAGCACTCTGGAATTATGTATCCACATTCCTCCCCATCCCACCCAAACTCACCCCACATACACAACACATATACATACAAATGCAAGTGATCATCAAATGATCAAGTAGTTGGAAACCAAAATGCTGATCCTATAGATGAGTAGGATTTTTGACAATGTAGTACTAGAAGCATTAACATAAATCAGATTTTTTATGTATGTTCTCCCAAACCAACAGTATCACCATCACTTGGGAATTTGTTAGAAGAGCAAATTATGAAAAGCATTAAATGCAGAAATGTGAATTCTTAGGTCTTACACCAGACTATGGGGCAATGTGGGAAGGGCAAGTGGTTTAACTGTTCCTCCCAAGGATTCTAATCTTTTCTCAGGTTTCAGAATGACTTATGGCAAAGAAAAACAGTTTGCAAAGAAGAAAGCCATCCTTGTGCAAGACATAGGTGGAAACCTCTTCATGTACCCTGTACCCATACTGCGCATCCTGCTATGACAAAATGCATATATGAAAGCTGAAGAGGATAAAGTTGGTATACTTTTCAAAGTATGCAAAAACCAGCACTGAGTTATTCAGTACTAATTGGGACATCTAGATCTTTAAAATACAGCTGATGACTCCATTTCAAATTTGATTCAAGGATTGCAGAGTAACACAGATAAAGACATAAATTTGGCTCGAGTATCTCAGTCCTGAAATAAGAAATTGAAATGCATCACGGACCTTAAATTTATGAGACATAAGAAGCAGAGAAGAGTAAAGAACCAAAAATCAGAAAACATGTGGAATGATCTTTTAAAATTTCTAAAACCTGCCTGAAACATGAATAAATTTTTCTTTCCTATTTACTGAAGTAGCTCCACCTATAATAAAATTCATCATTTTGACAAATTTATAGTTATGCAACCACCCACACAAACAAGATGTAGAAAGCTTCTATTTCTCCAAAACATCCCCATTGCTTTTTGCAATCAATAACTTTCCTCTATTCTCAAGCCCATGGTAAACACTTATCTTAATCATGTCCCCACAGTTTCACGTTTTCCAGAGTGTCATCACAAGTGGAACTGGAGTCTGATGGTTTTCTTCTGCTAGCTTTCTTTCACTCAGCATTACTACTATAATAAGCATTTAGCTGTACATGTCAATATCCATTCCTTGGTATTATATGGCTATACCAAAATATAACTTCATTAGCTAATGGGCATTTCAATTATTTCCAGGTCATAACAATTAGGAATAAAACTGATATAAATACTCCCATATAAGTATTTGAGGAAGCATATATTTTTACTTCATTTGGGAAAATACCTAGAAATTGAATTTCTAGGTATGATAGGAAATGGATTTTTAATTTTTTTAAAAAACTGCCTTTCCAATGTGTCAATTCCACTAAATATTACCTCTGCAAAGCACAGTTCCAATTATTCTAAACCTTGTCAGCACTTGAAATTAGTGAGTTTGTTTTGTTTTCACTGTTTTTGAGACAGGGTCTCACTCTGAGCCCAAGTCGGTCCAGACACACTATGCAGCCCAGGTTGGAGTCAAACACATGGCAATCCTTTTGCCTCAGCCTCCCAAGTGCTGGAACTGCAGGCAAGTGCCACCATGCCCCATTTATGGGTACTGGGAAATCAAACCCAGGGTCTTGTATTTAGTAAGCAAGTGCTCTAACTCTTCAACTATGCTCCCAGCGTCCAAAAGTCTATGTACTTGAACTTACCATCCTAAAAACTATTTCCAAGTAAAGCTGTAAAATTTTGGTAAACATGACTGAATAAGTCAGTAACAGCTCTAGGACCAAATCTATACCTGAATCTATAACCACTATTTAACCGCCCACATCACAGGGCCAGTACACGATTTTCAATGACACCATCTGGTCAGTGGTTCCACCAATATCTCAAAGAAGAATTCACAATTGTGATCAGAACTACATTCAATTTGTATCTATACATCCGTCCCTAAATACACAGATATACACCTTCATTATTTAGCAGTTTCATTCATTTCTCTATGTATAATAAGTACTTTACAATCCATGATTTTATATTCTTTTAAAGTCCTGAGTTCCATAAGAAATATACCAAATATTACTAAGGAAAGCTATATGGAGATTCCAACTAAATTTTCTACTTAATATTTAGAAATAAAAGCTTACCAGAAAGAATCGAGTCAAAATGTAGCTTGCATGTTTGGAGGGAGGAAGTAGATCTACATAGTTCACATGCCCATTTTCTGACACGTAAATAAATATCTTGATTTTAGGCTGCTGAGTTAAAGACTTATCTTCACAAGTAGCTATTTGTCCCAGGCCCAGGTAGAACAAATGAGTCACCCAACAATAACAAAGGACAAACTAGTCAGGAGGATGAATACACAAGCAAGCAAGGGGCCAGGATCAGCTCTCAAGACTAAACAGGAAACCAGGAAGAATATGGGGGAACAAGAGGACTGGCCCAGAGTGAGACAGTATTTGCTGACTATACATTTAAAATGTTTGGCTCTATCAGAAACTGAAATAAAAATCTCAAGGCCTTTCCCAAGCTAATTCAAATCAAGAAAATCGTCTACTCTCCACACAGACAGACAATGCTGTGAATCCCTATGGTGGCACAATCCTATGCTTAACATCTACAGGAAGACAGATCTAGGTTCCAATCCCATCTCTATATTTTAGCTGCAATTCTTTTTACCAGTTACTTAAACTTCCTAAACTTCTTTTTTTTAATCTTCATCTTATTTGGAATACGAATAGTACCTATACCCTATGAAGTCACTGTAACTACTAAATGGAACTGTCTATGTGAAATGAAGCTGGCATGAAGTTATTTCTGAAAATGTTAAAAATCCAAAATTTAAATTTTGTAAGATTTTTCTGGGCCAAAGCAAAGTATGAATTTTAGGCATGAAGAACAGTTTTCCAGAAACACTAATGCTTATCTTTTTGATACTTAATGAAAAATGTTTTAATTTTCAATAAATATGCAAAAGACTCTAAACTCTTACTAGATTCCATCTACAGATTGATGCAAAAATAAGATTTATTATGTAAATATGCCATTCATATTACCTCATGCATTTTCTTTAAGTACTCAAAAAATTTATGTACACTTAATTCTAAGTACAATAAGTGCTGGACTATCCACTTTAGAATGATGATGTAAATTACAATAGTGCTGGGGTGACAAAGAAGGGAAAAAGAAATAATTTAGATTCCTTCTTTATCCTAACAGTAAGAATAATAAAAAAATACAGTGATTATAAAAGAAAAATCTTTCCCAAGCTTTTAGAACTTATGAAGTCATTTGAAAGGGTTCACTTATACTGATCAGCATGACCAAAGAAATCCATATTTAAAGAAAGTACCAGATACTCATTTACCTCTAAATCTAAGATGAAGTAAGAATTTCCCTTATCTAGCACTACAAAATGAAAACTATTTATGAATACAATACTCTATTAAAAGGGTGGAATGAAATTCTATTCCTTTCATAGATCCATGTAAAGTTTTCTAAAACCTGAAAATTCTACCCATAAACAAGACATTCAAACTAAATTACATTTCATGTGAACATAACAATTTGGGGAATTTAGTATATTAAAAATAATACACACTTATTAAGACAGACAAAATACATGTCCATTCATGATCCAATTATTTAGACGTATAACTATCTTTCAAAAGAGTTAAAGCTAAAATTAGAAATTTCTACTGAGTCCCAAAAGCTGTAAAGGCGATTGGTCTCATGTGAAGGAGTCCAGTATCAGTCATGTCATCCCTTTATCACTGTCCGTGCAATGCTACAGGCTAGTAGAGAAGGTTATATGTCCTGTACAAAAGATGTTATTTCTCTCTAATGGTGTTCTAGTCCCATGTGTACACTCATGTTACAACCCAAATCACTGGAACATAAAATAAATGATACTTTAGTTTCTTGGAGGATTTCAGAAAGTTGGTAAAATTGTAAAACATGAAACAACTGATTCAAAGAGTTGGGAGACATTAAAGATTACAGGAAAATGTCTCACTTTAATACCAGTGTTGCCACTGGAACGTTTGTGAATGCAATTAAAATAAAACTTCCATTACCCACTTAGGAAAAGAGCCCCAAGTGATCAAAAACAATGTGTGACCCAACACAGACAGCCCTGCAAATGCAGTCCAGAAAATCAATACCCCAAACAACAGCCAAGAGAAACAATATTTTCAGGATATTAAAAAGGATAATTTGTTCAGCTAAATCAACTTCATAGTTTCACTATTACTATATACATGTATGAATAACAAATATGCTAAAAATCACAAAAAAGTGATTTGTATATATTACAACTGAGTTGAGCTTAATCCAAGAAAACTATCCATATGCACTCAGGTTTGCATCCCTGACTGCGAACACCACAGAACAAGGTATTTCAACCTGTGGAAATGGTGCACTGCGGCAGATTAATGCATAAACTGGCGCTGACCAATTACACAATACCTATCCGACATAACACTTCCACATACAGACATCTGTGCACAAGCCTTTCAAGCATGACATTCACTGAACACTTAACTTCACCTGATTCATGGCAAGAGTGAACGTGCCAGTTTTGTCAGCTCTGCCTCTCCGTGGTTTTGACGTCAATGCTGTGACAGATTACAATTTCCTCAGAAAACACCAAAGAAGACATTCCGTCTTCCTCTGTGGCTGCACTGATTTATTCCTTTCATCACTCCCACTGGAAACATCCTGCTAGGGTTCACAGCACTCACACATTTTTAAGTGTTTCTTATAAAGCAGAAAATAACCATTCTTTCTACTTGTTTATATTACATAAAAAGAAATTTTTTAAATATGTACTTAAAAATTGTAAATGATCAAGTTACACTGAAAATCTTCCATAAGGTAAGTACTTAAGGAAAAATTTTCTCCCAAAGAATCTGTTTCTTTTCATTCAAATGAATATTTTCAGGTGTCTACACTTGATTTTAGCTAAAAGGCCTAGAAGCAATCTTCGGGTGTTTAAGTTATTTTGGAGATAGTTCAGCCAAAATCTGCTTAAAAATTATTGATAGTGGTTGGAAGAATAGTACAGTGGCTACAGTGCTTGCCTAGCAAGCATAAGGACCTGAGTTTGATCCCCCACCACCACATAAACTGGGCATGTTGGTGCACACCTTTAATTCCAGCCAAGGAGAGACTGGCGCAGGAGCATGGCTGTGAGTTTGTATCCAGCCTGGACTCAGTAAATTCAGAACCATCCTGGATTACAAAGTGAGACTCTGTCTCAAAAATAATTACTGGCAGAAAAGTATAAGACAAGGTCTTACCCCATATTAATATGATGAAAACCAATTATTAAAACAGCGAATGAAAATTAAGACTCATTAATCTACAGTAAACAAGTGGACGAGAGTATTTTAAGTATTCAAGCAGAATTCAGTCACATTTTACACCATTTTCGTGTTTCAGACTGTGCATATAAACATAAACCTCCTTCTTAGTGATCTAAGCAGTCAATGTATAGTGTAATATTAACTTCTACACAAAATGTATTAGTTTATTTTCCTACACTTAGTAACACAGTTAAAATCCTACCATGCACTCCGTAAGATAGGTAAGTTCTTTTACTTTGGTGGGATTTAATTAAAGTGAAATTATTCTAAGAAATTACATGTCTAATCTGTAAACCCTGGAAATAAAAGAGAGAAAACACTGACTTTACCTGTCGTAAGAAAAGTAGTTAGTTCTTTGAATAAATGAAAAAACAGGGATTAGTAAACACCACCTACTCATAACTCTTTTTTTAACTTAATTTGTACATTTCACTGTCTGATTCTGTTGGGCACAAGATAAGTAAATTTTCTTACACTGTAACAGGAGTGAGGTGAGTTGAAGGGTAATTGTTATTTGATGACTAAACAACAGAAACCCAAGAGTCCTTCTCATCTACCAGGTGCAGCGCCATAAACATATAATTAAGGCCTCGTTATTGAATATGATACCTATATAGATAAAAAATCAAAAATTAATATTCATAGATATTTTAGAACAGGATAACTGCAATGAAATCTAAAAAGGACTATTTTATTGGGCACACATTATAGATGACAAGAAATTTTGACATGTTCAAATGATTTTTTTGTCACAGATTTTGATCTGTAATAGTAAATGCTTGAGTCCTTTCTGGATTATTTTCATATTATACTTTTAAAAATCTTCCACCAAAATTTGAGGAAGATACTTCAGAGATTACGTTTTTATTCTCTGGGTACATACATAGTTAACTATCTTATTACTATTCATTATATTTTAACTGACAATAATTGTATATATTCATAGTACACAAAATGATATTTTGATACATGTATTATTTCTGGAGAGGCTAAATCAAAATAATTAACAAATCATTACCTCCCATACTTGTCAATTCTTTATGGGCAAAATACTTAAAATCTACTTAGAAATCTTCAAGTATAAAATATACAGTTGTTTACCATAGTTACAACTGTATATAATAGATCTTTTGAGTTTATTCCTTCTAAATGAAATCATGTACCCTTTAAAAAACAAAAGGACCTTAATATAACCAATTTTAGTAAAACTGTTCAAAACATTATCTTGAAGAATGAATACTCAAGATCTTTAACAACCACAGATTAAACAACTTGAGATATTAAGGCTTAGGTATGACAAATCAAGTAAAATCTATTGTTTTTGATATATGATAAAAAATAATTAAAACAATAACAATAGACCACGTAGTATTAAGCATATATATTACACGCAGACAAAAATACGTACAGGAAAAATGCAATATAGAGTCCCTTTAAAAAAAAAGTTTTAAGAATCTACTACATTTGACCTGGCTTTATTCAGAAAAAAATGTAGAAACATAGCTACTCTTTAGAAGTATGTACTTACACCTGTAAGTCTTTTAAAACATGTAAATGTCCTTTAAAGAAAATGTTTTAACTGGTGAAAGAATATTAAAAGCCAAAATACACAACTAAAAATTTAAATTCTCAACGTGAACTTGTCCTCATTTACAGACGAACTTTTATAAAAGAAGATATACTGAAAAAAGTAGCTTTACTTACAAAATCAGGTAAGTTATCACAGTTGACAGATGAAAAACTAAAAAGGATCAGTGGCATGTCCTAGGTCATAAACCTTCTTTATAGAAAAACCATAATCAGAATCCAGCAGCTTTTAGGTCTTAATTGCCCCCATTCAACTTTATTATTAATGACATAAAAATCATTAATTAGTGGATACAAGTTTTTGGTTATTTTCCTCTCATGAATGAATACTGGATAAAAGTTAGATATTAGTTTTAAAATCACCAATGGGCATACTTCAAGTGAAAGCAATAACCAGTGAAGTACTGGTTGATTTCCTTTTAAATAATCATTTTGGGTTCTACCATAAATGCAAGTGAATGCCCAAGAATACACTTCCCATTTTCCAATAAATATTTATACTTGTTCAGGATAACATAGACCTATCCTATAATAATTCAACTGACATGATGAAGACATAACAAATACGTATCTGTAAGCCTTCACCTAACAGAGTGTAGTAATTGTTGCCCTGACACAAAATACAAGTATTAGGAAGCACCTAGAAAAAACAAAACATGTGCCTTTAGTTTGGGAGTAATCTTCCCTGGTGAGGCCGAAAGGAACATGATCAGCCATGTGAAAGTGGCTTCCTGCTTGTCTTCTTTGCTATCCCTGCAGGCTGTGCCTCATTCATACCACATACAACCCTAGTGCCACTTTGGGCCAGACCAGCCAGTTTCTCCACGAATTCATATTTTCAAACTTAACGTGTCCTGAACCAAACTACTGGCAATATAAATGTAACAGCTGCACAACAGATATCACAAGATAAAAAGGGGTAAACGTGATGAACGTAGAGTGCCAAAGATGCCTCAATATCATACACAAGGCATGAGAGTCAACACCTTAAGCAGACGAATGAGCTCACTACGACAAGGAATATACTAAGGACTACTTTGTAAAAAGAGCTGTACACTATTATCTTAACTCAAGTTCACTATAGCCTCACAGACTACAAAATTTAGCATCATGCTTATTTATGTGTCCAGCCTGGTGCTTTTACCTCTACAGGATGAATAATTCATAATACTGTAGCATCCTTCATGTCTGCATTTCAGAAATGCACAGTCACATATTTGAAAATTCACTTTCCATATGCGATTTGTTCCTGCTATCTGAAGTGACTTCCTCTACAGTTACGTGTTTTTAACATACTCGTCTCATTTTCGAAGCTTTTTTTCGAAAGAGTTGAGTAATTCACGAAGGTAAATACTTGAATCAAAGTATGGTCATCATCAAAGTAAAACAGGGTTTCCACTTGTAAGTCATCATTTTAATCTGTAAACAATATGAGAATAATGGAGAACTAACTGTTGGATGTGAAAATAACTTCTAATGTAAAAGAGCTATCACTGCCAACCATTAATTGTACATTCCATAAAAGTACTAATAAGACGAACAAAAGAGTAAATAAACCAAGAATGTTTTAAGGGTACAAAGCAGGAGAAGGGTATGAGGCTTAACATCAGAGCGCATGCTACGGTAAGAGTCCCTCATTACTTCTACACAAGTATTAAGCCACTCTAACAGATGCTCATAGCGTTGAGCTCAGACACTACAAAACTCTTAAATACTTTCTGTAAAAAAACAAAACAAAACAAAACAAAAAAAAAAAAAAAACACAAAAAACACTCCTGCAGCTGGAGGAATAGCACAGCAGTTACACATTTGCCTTGCAAGTAAAAGGCCCTCAGTTCCATTCCCCATCACCACACAAAGCCAGGTGTGGTGGTGCATGCCTGTAATCCCAGCACTCAGGAGGCTGAGGCAGGAGGACTGACTGCCCTGAGTCCAAAGCTAGCCTGGGTGACATAGTGAGTACAGGACCACCTTGGGCTACAGAATGAGACCCTGTCTCAAAAAAAAAAAAAAAAAAAAAAAACTCTTTACTGTTTAATATGTGTTACTGTTGGATCTACTTTAGAGGATTTTAATTTTTTGACAAATATTAATTCATATAAGGAAATTTAACTCGTTTTCAGAAAACTGTGTACAGCACTCATCTAATATTTTTTAATGAATGAATGACGAAGGCAGAAATTTACGAAAGGTTCTCCACAAAATTAACTTGAAGCTTGGTATCAAGAGAGGTATAGTACCATATCTAAAAAAAAAGAAATCATACACAGGCAATATTAGCCAAAATAGAGAAAAGCGGAGCCAATCAAACTATTTGCAGTAAATCTGGATGCTCAAGAACAGACCTTACAACCAGAACCAGGGTGGTCATGGGTGCAAGATTTAAAATTCTTAATCAGATGTCGATCTACTTAACTACAACACTTGAAGCCAGCTTAGTTTTGAAAGCACATTATAACTTTGTACTATCTTCACATAAATTCTGCCTATATGAATTCCATCTCAACAGAAGATTTTTCAAGTTTGAACTGCTATACATCTGTAACTTTGCTGACTGGTTTGGAAATCCCCCCAAATTAGCTGTGCCTTATCTAACGCCAGTCAGACAGCTTAGGTCACAGAGCAAATACTGTTATCTGGTGCACATGTATCTTCTTTCAATCAACCACACAAAATATTTGCTCTCCAGGTGCTAACTGCCATCTTCCTTGTGAATTGTTAGCTACCACCTCCTATCAAAAACCCAGCACAGATGACAGATATTTGGGGCTGGGGGTGTGGGAAAAGGGCCTCAAGAGGCATCCATCTCTCAAGTACAACATACCTTGGTAGTCGATTACATTAGAAAGCTGCATATAAGTACGATTACTCTAATCTTTGTAGAAATATTTGATTTTTTTTAAAGTCATGACCCCATGTAAGAAAGGGTCACGTACACTTATCTGTACTCTTTGGAAAGCTTTAAAGGACTCATCTACTCTGAAGTTCAACAGGCCCTCTTTTAAACAGCCACGAAACACAATTCTTAGAGTTTGGAATTAAGCACACTGTTGGGCTTAAAAACAAATGCAGATGCACTGTTATTTTTTTCCCCATTTTACTGATATGTATAAGTGCAAAATTAAAGGTTTACAATGAAGTTCAGCATTCTGTGCACCTAAGTACATTGTCAAGGTGACAAGGACTTTCCTGCTCTCCTTTTGTCCCTCCCTCTACCCATCCCTTCCTCTCCACCCCCCCACCCCTTTCCACTTTGGTTTTGGTTTTAAGTACCATAAGAGTTGTGATCTGGGACTCTCATATCGGAGAGACCATTCGATGTTTCACCTTCTGCTTCTGACTCACTTCACTAAGCATGAGGCCAAAACAACACATAACAGAGGTTCATGTATACCCATGTTCATAGCAGCACAACTAACAGTTGCTAAAATATGGAATTCACCAAAATACCCATCAACAGACCAATGGATACACAAACTGTGGTATTTATACACAATGGAATACTATGAATCTATAAAGTCCAACATCTTGGAGGCTTTTACAGGCAAATGGAAGAAACTTGAGAACATCATGCTTAGTGAAGTGAGTCAGAAACACTTAACTTTTTAAATAACAGCTATAGGTTTCTCAATACTTGGCCTTTTTCCTTCCTTGGACATAAGGAAACTTGGGCCTATTTTATATATACACTGTCACATGGCCTTGTCTTAGGCTTTTGGAAATCTACTACCTTCCCTCGTTTACTTGGAGGTTCTATTTTTGTTCTTAATACTAACGGGACATTTGCATGTCTTATTGTATGCTGCAATTGCTTTTGAAATGGTCCTATTGGAGAAAAGTATTAAGACTATATTATGTGTTGAAAATATTTAGAGAAATTAATTCATAGAATATTAAATATTTTAAATGATACAACATAACATTTTCTTCCCAAACTGATTTTGAACATATGAAAATACTACGGATTTATATAAAATGTTTGAAAATTGGAAAAAGTTAGTCTCTCAACAAGAAACCCATTTAATGTGCCAAGACTCTGCTGCTGGATTTTACATCTCCCTGTTACTATATGGGCGCTTATCACACTAATTATGTTAGATAACTGCTATATAAAAATGACCTTGTAATTTGAAATGCATTCTTTAAAGAAAATGTTGTCTTGGTGGAGCTCACCTTTGTCAGGTGGTAATAAAACAAATGCCAATACAAGAACAGCTAATTTTCTTCATGTCATTAATATTTACATTGCTGAAAGAACACAAAACCTACATCAATATTTGTTGTGCCTGAGTATTTTTAAAAATAGTATAAAGAAACCTACTTTGCTTCTCTTATGAAATAGAATGGATATGTTTAATTTCAAACTGTATTATGAAGCTGAGTAAATAATCAAAAATTCAAGATTATTTAGTATTTATGGGTTTGTATCTTGCCAAAACTACTGATAGTATGTCCTTATGACATATAAAAATAACATTCAGCTTGAGAAATGTGTGAGTATAGGCATCTTATTTTTAATTGCCACCACCTTCCCACCACTATAGCCCCTCACATTCCCTTCTCCTCTCCACCAAATCAATCTTCCTATTTTCTTCCATCTCTCTTTATTTTGCTCTTTTGCTATTTTATTCTTTGTTTTTTCTCTTATTTGAGAAACCATGCAGTATTTAACCCTCTGTGTCTGATTCATTTTGCTTAGCATAATGGTACCAAGAACCCTCTTCTCTACAAATGAGTCAATTTTTTCATTTTCTATGGCAGAGTAACATTTCATTGTGTAAATATACCATATTTTCTTTATCTATCCATCTGCTATTGGACATACAGAGGTTTCCAAGACTTAGCTATTATTAGTTGTGCTGCTATAAACACGTTTTTGCATGTGTCACTGTTGTATAATGACTTTAGCTCTTTAGGGAAGATACTCAGAAGACATATAGCTGAGTCAAATGGGATATCTATTTTCAGTTTTTAAGAATCTCCATACTGCTTCTCCATAATGGTTGTACCAGCTTATACTCCCACCAGCAGTGAGCAACTTCTTTTTCCCCACAACTTAGCCAGTATTTCTTCTTTTTTGGAGTTGACACCAGGCATTCTCTGTGTTGTTTTTATTTGTACTTCTCTTATGACTAATGATGAGGAACATTTTTCATGTATTTATTAGCCATTCGTACATCTTCTTCTGAGAACTATTCATTTCAGTTGTCCATTTTTTGATCAGGTCTTTTATTTGGGTACATCTAATACTTTTTGTCTCTTAGGATATTCTAGAAAATAGCCCCAATCTAAGCATTAGCTGGTAAAAATTTTTCCCATCCTGTAAATGCTCTCTTCACTCTGTTGTTTCCTTTCTTACAGAGACACTTTTTAATCTGACATATTCCCATTTATAGATTCAGGGTGTTATTTCAGTTCATTAGGTGTTCTATTGAGAAAGTCCTTTCCAGTGCCTATATTTCCAACACTTTGGTTTAGGTCTCCGTCTCATTTACTTTTTCACTGCTGGCACACAACACGCTACACCCAGAACTTCAGGGAAGATGTTTACTTTAGCTCTCAGTTTTAGGGCTCAGTCCATTCATGGGCTGCTGACAGCGATGGAAGCACATGGCAGAGGCCTAGCAGAGAAGCTGTTCATGGCACTAAACGCAGGAAGAGCCAATGAGTGAGGAAGGGAAGAGCTAGCATATACCCTTCCAGGTCAAGCCCTATTAATTTGCCCATCCCCAGTTAAGCACCAAGTGCCCAAACCTCTTAGCCAGGCCCCACCCTTTAACAGCACATGGGATCCACAGATATTCCACAACATCCAAATATATCAGGCTTCTGGAGAACATTCCAGATCCAAACCATCACAGTCCCTGATCTATCTTGATATTAGTACACAGCGAAAGATGTGGTCTACTTTCATTCTTCTGCATGTGGATAACATTTTGCCTAGCTCCATTTGTTGAAGAGGCTATCTTTTCCCTAGAATATGTTTTGAAATGGTAGTAGTTTATTCAAATAAGCATGGATACAGCTGATATTTATGAAAGTTGTTGATCCAGATTTTGAAAGGCATATAAATTGACACAACTACAATGAACATGTCCAGTTTATGTATCAATGTATTAGTGGTATTCCAAAAGGATTTATGCATTTGATATTTAAAGCAAACAAATTTAAAATACCGATATTACAATCTGCTCTAGTAACACTGCTCATAATACTGCCTCATGAGATGTGCTTACAATTTAAGTCCCATTTATATTTCAATATCATTAAAAACTGGCCTCATTATTCCATTTTTTATAGGTATCACCTTTTTAAAATGTTCTAAGAGTATTGATCTGCATGTTCTTTATATAAATTCTCTAAGTAGTATTGGCTTCTTGGCTAAGCTTTTAATAAGCATAATATAGGCTGTTTAAACAGTTACTAACAGTCATAATCGAGAAAGTATTTCCATTCCTAATTTGTACTGCTGTCAGATTCCACTATTTTCATTATGATGATTACATTAAAATGCAATTTGTTAATATACTAGAAACTATGCTTAAAAGGCAAGTAAGAAAACATCAAGTAACAATAAATACCCCATAGGTAACATAAATAAATGCATATGTATAAACTCAAAGACATATTTCCTATTTTTTTCCTGCTTGAGAACATTGGTTTTAGAAGCTATCATCACAGGAAATGAACACAGAAACTGTGCCTGCCGTGAGTTTGGCAGATAAGAAAATTTTTAGCAAAAGAGAAAAAGGGTTCTTAGGCAAAATACCCTCAAGCAGTAAAGCAATTTCAGCAACAATTCTGAAAAAAGTTCTATGCAATCATAATTCTTTGATACTATTCTTCAAACCAGTATTTGTTGTTTTTATCATATGTGGAGAAACTTCAGTGACGATGATATATTGCTATACATTCCTTTGAATCATGAGGAAATGTACTGCCAAATACCTATACATCCTGTAATGGGTTGGCTGGGAATAAAAAGGCCCAAACTCATTAGTCATTTCTCAGTAGACACTGTTTCCTTTCATACACTTTGGAAAAGCATACTCACAAAAACATGTAAATAATGTTGTTTTCATTCTAAATCACAAACAGATCATAGCATGTACAATGTCCAATCCAATTTTTGATGGCAGGTTGGGATTTCTTTTATAGTCAAAGCACATGAATTTTTAGAATATTAAATACAGTTCTAAACATGAAATTTCATTAATTTACCAAGTATCTATAAGAACACTATAGTATAAAGCATACTACATTTTTCTAGCTTAGGAATATTGGTCAAATCAAACCAACATGTTTCATTCCTGGAAATTAGCTTCATTTTTCTCTTATTAGAGCTAAAACTGCATGACCGCAAGCTACTGCCAAATTAATCCAAATTTACTTGTACTGCTGCAGAAGCATAGGTTGATGGTGGGTCAATATCTACTTCAAATCACACATTATTGTATATAAATTGCACAGTATCTGCCATCACAGAAAAAAAAGTAAGAGGGCAAGAGGCTATCTTCCCCACAGGATATTATAATCTAAACGAGAAAAACAGCCATACATGTGTGAAGCTATCACAGAGGACAAGCAAGTGCAGGTGAATGTATGCGATAGAAAGGAAATGAGGGAGAGATGTACTGTACAAGAGTGATTTGGGACGTGGCCACTTAATTGCAGTTTATAAGAACTTTAAATATGTCTTTAATAGTAAACAATACACTGAAATGATTTTTCTTATAACCTCTATTATATCAATGATTTGAAACCATATGAATTTGAAAACTATGACATAATTTAGTATTCGGAAATGACTGTGCTTTGAGAATATTTAGTAAAAGCTAATCTGTGTGTTTACTTGTCTAATTACTCTTTTTGTAAGGGCTGAAGAAGAAACCATTTAAAATTGTGGGAAAAAAGGAAATCAGCCATGAGAGGACAAATGCCTCAGTAGAAAAGAGCACTGGGTTAAAAAAATAAAAAAAAGTTCTGTAATGAAGTTTTGCTTTATTTCATTTCATTTTCTTTTATGGTACTATAGATTGAGTCCACAGAGTACTCTTAAGTCCATTTTTCCCCCCTTCATTTTCTTTTTCTTTTTCTTTTTGTTTTCTTTTTATTTATCTGTTTTTGTAAGGACTTGCTAAGTCATTGAGACGCCCAGGCTGGGCTTGGTCTTGAACTTGAACTCCTGGCTCTGGGATTATAGGAATGTGCCACCCCACTTGTTCTAACAATTATCATGTTAAATAACACTAAATAAGTAAATTGAATATATGTTTATGAAAATAAAAGACAGTGAACACTAAAATGCACAAAGAAGGTGCCCAATAAATGTTTTACTGGAATGAAAGTAATTTTTGCTGGGTACTTTTACTTGTAATTATTAAATATAAACAGCACTTGGAAAGATACAGAAACTTATACTTTTCAGATCACATCAAAATATTACTAAACTTTAAAATAATGATCATCAGTAATAGCAATAATAGTAAGGATAAGAGATTTGACTTGAAAACATCATTTCCCTGTAGCTAATTCAGAATAACTTTATTATACATACCTATGTGTCATTTGCCTCTGAGCCACAGAAATTATGTTTATTACTGTCCACCAGGCTGAGATATTTCTGCCCAAAATAGTCAGCACTATTTCCACAAGACATGCATCTTAAGACCAATGATTTGGCCCACATACAGATGAACAGAAGCCCTAGCCAAGTCATTTCGGTCTAAACAATGAAAGGGAAAGCAAGCCAAATTGGTGGTTTAAAATGAATTTTAAAATCTGTTTTACCTAACACATACCAAACATGCAAACAAAAAAAACAATCCAGCACTTGAAAATGTTTGCTATAATCATGCTTAAAAAGGCTTTTAATCCCAAGACTCAGGGAGAATGAGTTAGAACAACTGCAACTTTGATCACAGCCTGAGTAACTTGATGACTTGTCTCAAAAATCAAAACTAAGAAAATGGGCTGGGATATAGGTCAGTGACAAGAGTTTTGGGTTGGATCCTCAATACTGGGGAAGAACAAAAACATGTTTGTTATTTTCATTTACATCACAGTTAAGAACTACTTACAGCTATTCTTTCATCACAGTCCCTTAACTACTGTAGAATCTCATGAAAGCACATCATTCCATCCAGAATAACAAAGGGAAGGAATCAAGACAACAAAAAAGGAACTCCAAGGAACATAAATAAAGGCCATTTACCATCTGAGTCAGGGAGAGGTTGATTGTAGGCCTTCAATTCAGGTGAACAATCTCTCAATGTGGCAGTCTGCACACAAAACCAGTTTAACCTCCCCCACAAAAAAGTCTTATTTTGGGTTGTTTTTCCCCTTGTTATGGAGATGTACTATTTCAGTAAGGAAAATATTGGCTACCCATCCACTGACTACCCACCCACTGGCTAATAAAATAAACACAAATATAAGAATGAGCTCTAGTTACAGTAATAAATATCAGATTTAATTTCAGAGTTTACGGATTTGTATAAGTGATACGACAAAAGAAATTCAGTACTATAATTCTGAGGAAGATGTAGGTTCGTTGCACCTCCTACCCACACGTGTATGAATTTCCCCAGGACTGGTAACCTATTTTCAGTGAGCAATCTTCAGAGGGTGGGGGCATAACTCAGCAGTTAAAGTGCTTACCCAGCATGTGCAAGGCCCTAGGTTCAATTCCCCAGCACCAGTTAAAAAATTAGCCCTGCACCTATAGTCACAGGATGCGAGAGGCTGAGGCCGAAGGATTGCTGTGACTTTGAGACCAGTCAGGGCGGACCAAGCTAGACTACAAAATGAGATCCTGTCTCAAATAAATGAATAAATAAATAAATAAATTCTGAATTTCTTATGGTTATGAAGAATTTTCAAAAAAATGCCCAATCTAGAATACAGAATGAGATCCTGTCTCAAATAAATAAATAGGTTCAGAATTCCTTATGGTTACAAAGACTAGAATTTTCAAGAATGTCCAATAATGCAAATGCCAGATTTATAATCAGTGGTCGATTTTTTGGTTTTCAAACAAGTACCATTACAGTTTATTTGCTTTCAAAGGGAGGAAAAGTTTATGAAAGTATAAATTTCCACAAAGTATAAGGAAGAATTAGTGGTCAGTTTTCCTAACAGGTGACAATGAGAAACCATTTTATTGCAGTTTTCTTGACAGTATCGATTAGCTGCAATGATATGTATGGAACAGACTGCTTTTTGTACCTCTTTTTGTGATCCAATTAAGACAAGGGATATTTTTCTATTTGACTAAACATATATATATATAATACACACACACACACACACACACACACATATACACATGCTCACACACTAATACTCCTATCTAAATAAATATATATGAATATTCAAAATGCGTATTTTTTCTTTCCTCAAATGCAGTAAGACTAGTGCTTTGAAAGATGCTAAGTTAATGTGTAAGTGAAGGCCTACTATAATTATCAATGACTTAAAAGTCTTGTATAAGGAGCTGGAGAAATAGCAGAGAAGACAAAGCACTTGTCTAGCAAACTCAAGATCCTGAATTTTATTCCTCAGCATCACATAAAGCTGAGCGTGGGGCTACAGGAATAGCTAAGTGGTTACAGAGCTTGCCTAGCAAGCACTACTCAATTGCTAAGTACTTGCGTTCAATTCCCCAGCACCACATAAGCTGGGTGTGATGATGCACACCAGCAGGCAGATTGTCCTGAGTACAAGGCCAGTGTGAGCTACATACTGAGTTCAAAACCAGCGTGAACTGCAGAGCAAGACCCTGTCTCAAAAAATAAAAATAATAGAAGTCTCATGTAATATAATGCACACTAAAATGTATTCGTACTACTTAATGGAGAAGTGTTTAATTAAGAAACAGGGTAAAAACCCATCAGGGAAGACTGCTTTTATTTTTTTGAAACAAGACCTTGCTCCATAGCCTAGGCTACCCTTGGATTTGGCAATCTTGCTGCCTCAGCCTGCCTAGTGCAGAGATTACAGGTTTACACCACCTCACCCAGCTTTATCTGGTGCTGGAGAATCTTATCCAGGGCAATGCACTTGCTAGGCAAGTGTTTTTAACCATGGTGCCATTCCTCCAGCCCCAGGGGACAAATATTTCTGAAATTACTTAATGGTAGGCTTCAGCAGCTGCTTAAGGGTGAAGAATCTGGCAAGTAGCCTTAGCAACCAAGCTGCTTAGCATAGGACAGTCCTTTAGGCAACTCAACTATAAAAGCCCCTAAAAAGTGAACCAAAAGGGCATCCCACATTTCAGGGTCCCCCTTCTGACTAGCAGAAGTTTCACCCTCCTTCTGCCTCTTCTGTAATTTTCCCAATAAAGTGCTCTCTCCACAACTTAAAAAAAAGAAGGGAAAAAATTGAAAAAGACTAACAAACTTAAAATTTTAAATTAAGCACAATCTAATTTGGAAGAAAACATACACCTATAGTAACAGCAAATTTATCAATCCTTAATGTGAGTGAGCATTTGAAGTTACTACTACTTTTAGCACACTTTAAATCAATTACTGTATATAGGAACTAATATGACTATTAACAAGCTAAACACAAATATCAGTGCAAACACAAGTGAAATGTAAAGCTTTTAGGGGTCTACTGCTAGGCTTCTTGATCACATCTGGTTTTTAATACATAGATACTTCAGAAAAGGAAACATTCCAACATTTTCTGTAGCTTTTCTCTCCCAAATTCATCTACATTAGAATGTTTCCATTAACTTGCTAATAAATCCTTCAAAGTCCAGTCAATGAATCCATATTGCCATCCCTCTCTGATCTTCAAATACAGTTAGAGAAACAGAAATTCAAAACAGAAGTTTGCAGGGGATGCTATTTGAGATCTTTTGTTGAAAAAAAAAAAAAATCCTACTTCCTAAAAGTCAACAGATCAAAATTATTAAAAGGGAGGAAAAGATTTTCAGAAAAGGAAAGGCTATTTTCAGTGCTTCATCCAGCAAATTTTAAAAGCTCCTGATCTAAGGTGAGATAAACACAGCACTCACTAAACAAGTGACCAGCTGCAAGCTCCAGTGCCTTGATGCAGGTACTACACAGCTCAGCCTAGCAGACACCCCTGAAAAAACAGCAACATTTCGTAATCCAGCACTCCGGAGACTGGGAGGATTGCCATGAGTTTGCGGCCAGCCTGGGTTGCATTGTGAGTTCAGGGCCATATCGGACTGTAGAAAGAGACCCAGTATCAAAATGGGGGGGGGGGGGGGGGGGGGGGGGGGGGGGGGGGGGGGGGGGGGGGAAGCGACACCTGGATGAAGCTGGCGCTACGCTCATGGTGAACCCCAGCATCACCAACATCTGGGCTACAGGCACACTTCCTCCACTGGACAGTTGTTAGGCTTCACCCAACACTGTGTGTGTGCTGGCTTTCTCCAGAATGTAGCATGTGTCCTCTAAGACACACATTTTCAGTGCCCAAAGGCTGTTCGCTCCAGTAGCACATGCGAGGACACGGAAGACTTCGCCACTCCAACTGGCAGTGGAGTCATCCCTGCTGAGCTTTCTCTCCCTGCCAAGCCTCTGGCGAGCTTCCATTGGCTACGAGGTCACGTTACCACTTTGGTAAAGAGTATAGCATGGAGCCCACTCCACCTGAAAAAGCTCATGATGGAGACCTGGGAAACCTCAACTTCCCTAATCTTGAACACAATGTCAACCAGAGTAGCAGTGAGCAGTTGGCTTAGGCAACAAAGGCATAATGCTCTCAATTCAGCTCTTGGATCTTAGGCTCCTAACAGCAATATCCATGCCTCCCTTACAGAGTTGATCATCATTCCCACTGACACTATCCACAGTAGGAGTGTTACCATAGCTACCAAACTTACTTTTTCTCATTTAAAGGACAACTCCTATGGAGGATGAGGTCAAGTTTGACCCTTGGCAAGCAGCTCCAGAAACTACCTCAGTGCTCTACAAAGAACTACAATTAAACCCTGAGAGTTTTACAACACAATCAGCTTCATGCTACCTGTGGAGCGAATCAGTGACAAGAAAACAAAGCTGCCTCTAGCCAATCAGGACCTTCCAGGTTCTTGTCCAATGCTACAATCCTTTGGGGGTGTATAGCCCTTTGCTGTGCTACATTTTAAAGAACCTACACATAATTTCAAATCTTTCCTGTCATTTTCATGAAAGTGTACTTTCGTTAGTGCATCATTTCACTAATTTCCCCATTTATTCTTGAATGCTGCAACTTCTCTGTAGTCCTATCTCAAAGATTTACTAATTTAATCTCCTATTCCAGAGAAAGTTTGGGGACACTTTAAGTGATTAGCCCTTCAGTAGGGTGATGTAGGTTATACTGGGTTGGGGTGGGATATACTCCAGTTACTGTTTTCAAAGAACTCACATCTTTTGCTCAAATCATTCAAAGTAGAAGCATTCTGTAAAAGCACCACCTTTGAACAATTATACCCAAATAAGTCATTTCTTACTATTTTTTAATTTTTTTATAAAATTACAATTCCCCACTGATTTAGCCAAATGTACTATTATATCAATAATAAAATGATATTTAAAAATTTAGACATAAATCTGAACCCCAAGTTATTTTCTGGGCTGTGTGCACAACTCAAAAAAGTATAAAATGTAGGCTTACTATGTAGAAGGAAAAACACATATAAAGTCATTACACAATCTTTTATATACGCTTATTTATTATATTTTAAACTTAAAATTCTAGCAACTCTCGAGGTACATCCCCAAGTGTCTGTTAAATTAAAAATCTGTTCTTCTTTAGAAAATATTTTATTTCTGATACTATTAATTCAAAGGCATTTTATGCTTAATAAACAAACAATAGCTATTTAAATGTGTCACAGGCAAGTAAGCTCTTCCTTAACATTCCTTTGCATTAGTTAATATCCTAAAATTGTACAGTTTTAAGGTTATTAATCTTGTTTGTCTCATTTACCATTTAAAATAATTCCACTTTTGCTATCTCAAAATTGCAGAAATATGTACAAAATATACCTAAAACTTCTACAGGATGAGAAATTATATGTACTTCCCAAGTTTAAAAGGAATAAGGGTATACAGCTTATAAATGGAAATGTTTCATAAACCAGTATCTAATCATCATTTTCTGAGTACTGAAATAGATTCCTATGTAAATGTGGTTTCATAATGCTGGGTTTTGTTGTGTACAAAAGGAAAAGTGAATATATGAGCAATGGTTACATCCCATTTTTGGATATAGGGTTTTGCTTTGTAGTCCACACTAGCCCTGAGCTGCCTATGTAGCCAAAACTGGCCTCAAAGTCACGGCAATCCTCCTGCCTCAGCCTCCCAAATGTTTACACTCTTTAAAATCACATATTCCAGGATGGAGGAATGGCAGAACAGTTAAAGCGCTTGCCTAGCAGGTACAAGGTCTGGAGTTCAATTCTCCAGCACTACATAAAGCCAGGCAAAATGGCACACGCCTGTAATCCCATCACTTGAGGGGCTGAGGCAGGAGGATTCCCATGAGTCAAAGACTGGGCTACACAGTAAGTCAGCAAGACCCAGCCACCCTCCAAAAAAAGATAAAATTACACATTCCTACAGATCAGAGTATTAAATACGTTTTTAAATGTTTGCAAACTGATAATCAAATAATGCGGCTTTAATTAGTTAATATTAGATTTCTAGTGAGAAAACCTTGAGGTTTAAATAACAGAAATGAATATATTCAGAAATGTTATGTATACTACAAAATGTATGAATCATATCAAAATAATAAGAACCACCTACCTGACAGGATTGCTGGTTAAAGAAACCCTCAAGGATTCTAGGCAGTTGAGAAGTTTCTCATCTGAAATACCAGACCGCAATTCATGAACATACTCTTGTGAAGATAGGGTGCACTCATGTTTGCTGTTTTTCAACCCACCCTGAAAGACAAAACAGATACCAGTTTAAACAAATAAGGAAAGAAATACTTTTAACGCAAAGAAATACACAGACCACGTAAAACTTTTTACTGTGAAAACATGTGCAGAATGCTAGGCACTTAAAAAGTCTTTATAACTGAGTGATAAAATTACATTCTCCTTATACACATTTAAAAGAAAATCACACTGTTGGTATTTATGAACTGAAAAGAATATAAACTTAAATGTCATAAATTGTCATTGACAAGGGCGGTTACACTTATAATCGAAGCACTAGGATTAGCACTAAGTACTCCTGTTTAACTCAAGAGAATGAATGAATGTTTACAAACCACATTAATTTTCCTACTTAACATGCTTATTTCGATTTTTAAATGGAGAAAGCAAAAATTTTATATACATAACATTCTATATAACAAATCAATTGAAATATATCAGAATATCTTATCTCAAAAACTAAGTCAAAATTAAATAAAGCATAAAATAATATACTCTCCAATTAACATACTAATCAAATCAGTGTAAAGCATTCAACTAATTCACAACTGTTCCTTCCTGTTACTCCCATGTTGCATACTAATTTTAAGTTCTTAAATACATTTACCTGATAATGTTTTTATTTTAATCTCTAATATATATGAGATGATTTCTACAATTTATTATTTCATCACGGCTTCATCACCTAGCTATAATTATGTCACTAGGTCAGAAAAATTCTAGCAAGCAAGTATCATAAAGATATTTGTCTTGCTAATAACTCATACTTTCGTTCACATGTTAGACATACCCAATCAGAACTTCCTCCTTGCTACACTACAGCTGCATGCTCAATTACAACCCTAACTTGGGTCCTTTTGCCTAAGGTCATTAAATATTTGTTAGCCATAATCAACTTTTCCTCCCTCTTTAAATTGTATACATCAGGTACTTTGCCCTACCAATGGAAAAGTGATTAATACACTGCTTCAAAATAGAAATTATTAACTATTCTTATTTTCTGAATTAGAAATTCCATTAAATAATAAACATTAAAAGTCTGACAAAGGCTCATAACACGTAGGGGTATTCCGTTTGCTTATAGCACTGTGATCATTATCATTATTAAAGGTCTTAAATTGGTTGGTTAAGATAATTATTTGTAACTATCTCCTTCCATGTTGGAAATGCGTACTACATGTGCTTAATACAGTGCCTGTATGTAGACTCAACAAGAGTGCTGTTACTGAATTTCTCTCTGCAATAATTATAGAACTAGCCAGGCCCGGTGGCACAAGCCTCTAGTCCCAGCGTTCTCGGAGGTTGTGCCAGGAGGATCACAAGTTTGAGCCCAGTCAAGGTAACTTAGAGACTTAAAAAGACCTTGTCTCAAAATAAAAACTGAGTCGGAGATGTAGCTCAACGCAAAGGCTCACAGTTCAATCTCCATATCAAAAAAGAAAAAGAAAATTACAGAATATAAACTTATGGCTTTGGAATTCAGCTCCCACATTCTGTGAAAGGATCACTGACTTGATTTCCCTTGTTTGGATAGGAGATACAGTAGATATTCTAGAAGTTTATAAGATGAACCACCACATAAGTAGCACTATAAATAAAAACATTGTTTCAAATCATTTCTACATTCCTATTATTTATCTACTCATCTCCTTTCCCACAGTAATAACAAGTAAATATTTACAGCATACATTCTGGAATATTTCCATTTTTCCTCACCTCACTTTGTACAACAATGGAAAGTCCATCAGTAACAAGGAATAGAACTATTTTTTTGTGTTGTACTAGCAATGTAACATATAGCCCAGGGCCTTCACACTGAGCTACACTCCCAGCCTCCCTCCCTCCCTCCCTCTCTCTCTCTCTCTCTCTCTGTGTGTGTGTGTGTGTGTGTGATTCTGATTTTGAGGACAGAGTCTCACTAAGTAGCTAAGATACCCAGACTGTGTTCAAACTTGCAATCCTCCTTCCCAGCCTTCTGAGTGCTGAGTTACAGCCTGTGCCACCAGTCACGGCTGGAATTAGACAATCTACTTACTGCATATAAGACTCTGAAAACTACTAGTGTAAGAGATTAAAATTTTGCAAGTCTACATTCTTATGCTACTTCATAAATCCACAAACTTATTTTCTTAATAGCATACAAACTCCCTACTGATCCAACATCTCAGGCCTAAATACAGAGTTCATTCCCTTATAGTTTGCCATTTTCCCTGCCTGAAGACTGCAGTTCTCATTACAAAAACAGTATTAGCTGTGCATAAGTGTACTTGCTCAGTACCCATTTACCATGCCTTTTCCACCAGAATTTGAGTTCTACAAAGTAGGAACGCTGCCTGCCCTATTCGCCAATGGGCCCCCGGAACATAAGCAAGTGTCTGCTACACAATGAACACTCAATACACATTTGAGAAGGCAGGAGGGAGGGTGGGCAGGCAATTGGGAAAGTGACGAGTTTCAACATGCTAAAACTTCTAAGCTTATTTGATCTTTCCTTCATATAGGCTCTGAGATTATCAGTTATAATGTCTCCTGAGATTCTAAGTACAAAAACCAGTAAAGACCTTACAAAACCAGTTAAGACATTACACAGCATGCTGAGGACAGCTCAGACTTCACTAACTGCTTTGAGTCATGGCCTGATCACTTAGTTTTGAGTAAACTTGCAGCACGCTGTTAACTACTTTTTTATAAATCTGTCCATCTCTGACACAGGGGTAAAAACATCTACCCCTCATGTTTGCTGTGATGACTAAGACAATGTACATGGTAAGCCAAAAACAGGAATGTTTAAGTATCTCAAAGATACTTTTAAAAAAAAAAAAGAAGTCAATTTCTTTTTTTTTCCTAACAGAATATCTACAGCAGAGATGGGGAACATCCAGGCCATATACAGCCCTGAAATCATTCCTTCACACCTAACCAAATTATCGCGGGTGAGATGATTAAAAATTCTACAAATTATAGCAGCGTGGCTTTTAAGCTGATAATTTGATACAGCCCACTAATGATGTCATAGAGATCCAAACTGCCCTTGGCAGAAGAAAAGTTCCCCACCTCTGCTCCACAGGATTAGGTCAACAAAAGTTTACTGTCGTCACTAGGATATTATTTATGGACATGTGGCCCATCAGGTTGATGCTCACCTTCTCAAGTTTTAAAAACAAGTTTAAATTATATAATTGAGAATACTCTGTTCTTAGAATACAAGCAGAAAATCCGATGAAACAAGACAAAATATATAAGTTTATAAAACGAATACCTTTGAGGCAAGGTTAGAACTTTGAAATTTTAACATGAGTTAAAGGAATCATCTGCTTCTTTCCATTTTTGAAATGATGTACACCTAACAGCTACTTAAGGGTAGACTGGAACTTAGAGATCACATCCTCATTACAGAAATAAGGAACCCAGGTGACTTCCAAGTTCACATAAATAGTAAGGTTCTGGGACGAAAACACAAATATTCTGGTCTTTGGGTCATTTCTTAAAAAGTGGAACTCACAAACTCACAGCAATCCTCCTACCTCAGACTCCCAAGTACTAAGAATACAGGTATATGCCACGACATCTGTCTGATTTTTCTGTGGTGCTAGAGAATTGAAACCCAGAGCCATTGCATATGCTAGAAAAACACTTCATCCAATGAGCCACACCACAGCCCTACTTTTCCTCAATATTGAGTAAAATGTTAAAGTAACACAGATATTTAATTCCAAAATATCTATTACAAAATGCCAAAGTATCATACGTATCTCCAGCATAATCAATATGGCACAACATAATATTTAATAAATCACCTAAAAACAAAACAGGGCAATATATTAAATAAAATTTCTCTAACCTTAATAGGACTGTAATACGAGAATCGCTTATTATTAGCAGGCTGTTCTGATACCGAACAAAAGAAACAAGTAGATAATGGATGGATAACAGAAATTTTAATTAGCTGCTCTGTATGAGATTAATTAAAATTAAAAGGGTGCCCATTTGATCTTTAAAAACAATGCAAAATTGGCAATTAGCATACAATATGCTACTCAAAACTAAGTGAACAAAAAATCTTTCCTAATTTGAATCTAGGCCTTAATCTGAAAATAAGTAAGATAGAGATAACTCTCAACATGACTCTGCTTGTATTATTTTGAGAAAGTACACAAAGAATATTTTAAAGTACACTGGGCCAGTTTGGTGATCGCATTTTCCCCATCCTCTGTAATGAGATAGTAGTATTAACAGCAGAGAAGCAATACTCTAAAAAAAAATTTTTTTTTTTTTAGTTTGGAGAAAATCATTCCTAAGTATAGACTGCCTTAGTTTGAGCTTTACCTTTCATTTTCTAACATCAAAAACAAAGGAATTTCTAATTTTAGAACAGAAGGTCGGAGATGTAGCTCAGCAGTTAAAGTACTTGCCTAGCAAGCTCAACATCCTGGATTCTATTCCCCCCAGCACCACATAAACTAGGCATAGTGGTACAATCCTGTAACTCAGCACTCAGGAGGCTGAGGTAGGAGGACCACTGTGTGTTCAGGCCAGCCTGGACTATGAGGTGAGTTCAGGGGGAAATAGCTTGCATAACAAATTGAGATCCTTTTTCATTCTTAAATAATCAATTAATTGAGAATGGCTTCATAATCCTTAGCTCTTTCAGAGACAAACAGAAGCACTGACTGCACACAGGTCTTCCCAGCTCCAGTGTGCACACAGACAGCAATTACTATCAGTGATGTTATCTCTCTGTATCTTCAAATAGAAGGCAACACTGTCAGGAAAACAGTAATATTACTATTTACTATGCTGTACAAACCTTAACGTACTCAAATTTTATTTTAATCAAATATTTTTATAATTTATCACTGTATTTCTCCAAAAATACAAAGTTAATCACAAATGTATATTTATATTTACAAACACCATGTTAAGAGGCTCCTATAACTTTAGTCATTTTCCTCATGAGATTCAAGTAGGAAAAGGAAACAAAGGAAGTGTACTATCCAATGTATTCCATTAATGACATATTTATTGAGCTCTACAACTGAATGTATTTCTGAGCCTTTAGATGGAACATTATTCTAAGATAAACATCTCTTCAAAAAAGGATTAAACAATTCACTTATCAAAAATACAAGAAAGTCTGGAATTTCTTATGAAATTTCAAATATTTTTAGATTCAATTTTCACTGAAAAGTCTTAACCAAGTAGAAAAGTGTAGTGTAAGAGATACCTACCACATATTATCAAATGAGATGTTAAAGGAAAAAAAAAGTCTATGTAGAAAATTACAACCCAGAGATAACTTCATATAGTAGCATTTCCCAATGCAGGAAATCAGTTTTTACTCAGGTTTTTAACCAGAAGGTAAAAGTTAATAAGCAAAATAAGAGAACAGATTCAAAATTCTATGATAAAAAAGATTCTTCAGCAATCAAAAGCATCACAAATTTTGCAACTGTATAGACTTTTTTGCAGAAAAGATGTGACTAACTTAAGTGTAATTAGCTGAAATAATCAATAAAAGTACCTACAAAGTGTTCAACAATTAAGTCACTTTTTTATACTTACAGAAGCTTCAATATTTTAGTGCCAGTTAAATATTTTACAACCACATTATACAATCTAAGACCATCAGAGAACACACACATATTCATTCTATGAGCACATGTGCTCTCAGAAATGTACACAAAGAAACTATAAACACATACTTAAATCTAGTGGTCCTATTGTGATATAATTTACAGAGCCTAAGAGAAACTCCTAGATAACATGAAATAATTATTCGGTTAAAAGCCAATAAATTTTACTATTAACTTAAATAAAAAGGTAACATTTAAAGGTAGAATAATTGTCCGAAAACATGGACATTGACCTGAATTTCTCATACAACTAACAACAATTATGTTTGCTCTAGATACCCTCGGAGATATCAACCCTGAAAGGCTAAACCACCCTTAATGATTTGTTAGTGAAAGCAAATTAAAACACTTAAAGATGTTCAATATTAGTTAATCTCAATAGTCAATCAATCTGACATGTTTTTCATATAAAATAACAAATATATAAGCTATTGTGTACATAAAAATCTACACATAATTGCCTTTTGAAAGTAGCAGTAAGCCATTAAGACAAACGCTTCGCATATGGGTGAATAATGTCAGGTAAGCCTTTATAAAGTGTCTAGTCACAATTTCTCATTAGCCTGCATCACCACCCACAGGGGCTGAGGCAAAGGGTAGGTATTATGTTTATCTTTACTTGACAGATACCCTTGAGATATGCCATATGATGAAATGCAAACAGATATAAAGTAACCAAAGGGTTTGTAATTGCGCGTAAATTTAGAACGGGAAATGTAACATCTTTATTCTTAGTCACATTTGAAGTGACACAGGAACTGTTTCAATTAGCTATGTAGGCCACAAAATACAATGGTATAAGCACCACAGGCAACTTGGTCATCTTAACATCTGGGATACTGTGCTAAACAACTACACACACACATTTGTGGAAGGATCTCAGATGAAAGAAGTCAACAATTACCTACGATACTTCTTCAAATTTTCACTAGTTATACAATATGCCTATATATTGTAAAGAAACACATTACTATGCCTGTATTTTTACACTACTTTGAGTTCCTGGAAAAATATATAAGAAAAGCAAGATAAATCCCTTGTTTTCCCCAGTAGTTACAACCTTCAAGTCTCTACTATAATATGACAAACTGGAATATGATATTGATAAAATACAACAGCCTTTAGAGTAGCTGAGTTTTCCCTGTACTCATTTATTTGTATAAGTATGCTCTGTATATAAGAAGTTTGTCTTTTCAACAACATCATGTGGGGCTGGAGCCAGAGCTCAGTGATTGGAGCACTTATCTGGGAAGCTTAAGGCCCAAGGACTGTCTTAGTTACTTCTTCGTTCCTGTGACTCAATACCCGAAACCCACAAACTTAGGGGAGGAAAGGTTTATTTTAGCTCACAGTCTCGAAGGTCACAGTCCATTCAGGGGTGGCCTGCAACAATCGAAGTACATGGCAGACAGAGAGACGGAGGCACCTTCCCCAGACAAACAGGAAGACAAGCTGAGGCTAGTTGAGACTAGTCCCCCAGTCCTCCAGGAAGGCAGGTGCAGCTTATGTAACCTTTCATGTCTCCGCCCAGTAATTAGTCCCTCCTGCACCCAGGTGTGGCCACTACACACCATTAATCCAAACTCACACGCCTTTAGTCTTAACTGTAATCCACGAATCCAGACCAGACCCCAATCCACCAACATCACATGGTTCCATTAAAATACATGAGACTTTTGGGGGACACTCCAGATCCTAACCACAACATTCCACCCCTGGCCCCCAAAAGACTCATGTCCTTCTCCAAGAGTCACCAAAGTCTTAACAGTTTCAGAACTGCTAAAGAAACTCCAAGGCCATAGTCTCCTCTGAGATGTAAGACAAACTTTTAGCTGTGAGCTCCTGTTCAAACCAAAGAGTTAAGCACTTCCAACATACAATGGCACAGGGTAAACATTTCCATTCCAAAAGGGATGAATAAGGTAATAAAAGGCAATAGGACCCGAACAATTCCTAAATCTAGCAGGGCAAGTGTTAAATCCTGTAGCTCCATGCCCAGTAACTGAGGCAAACTCTGCTGAGGCATGAACTCCAAGAGGCTTGGGTGGTCCCACCCCTGTGGCATTGCTGCTGACTGCAACCTCCATCTTCCTCCTTCGAGCTGGATCCATTCATGGCCTGCTGCGCTTCCTAGCCGACAATCCATGCTCCTGGCTTCTCCAAATTTTCGGGCTCTCCACTGGACCTTAGGCTTCTCCTTCATTATTTCACACACTGCGCTCCCAGGGGCACACTGCTTGGCCTCCAAGGCCTTCCTCTGAAACCTGGGTGGAAGCCTCCATGAACCCACAACTCTTGGGCTATGCCAGCTTGTAAAGCCGGGACCACGTGGACGTCTCCAAGATCCGCCACTGGCTTGAGCAGGAACCTGGCTCCTTTGTGCCACGGTTGCAGCAGCTTCTGAGTGCCAGGACTGCTGAAGTCTGGGAAGCTGAACTCCAGCAAGCATTTCCCTCTTCGGGCCTATCGGGAGTCCTGGGGTACTCTTCACAGGACAAGATCTTTTGCCTTTGTACCCTTTAATTGGTAAAGGGTGGAATCTTGCTGATTTCTGAGTTACTGTGAGGGCCTCCTTCTTACAGTCCTGATTCCAACTTCTTGGCTTTTGTTTAACGTTAGTCTCCTAAACAACCACAAGCTTTTCTACTGCAGACTGTGGGCTTTTTACATCTGTTCTCTGTGCCACTGTCTCCTGTCTTTCACTATAAAGCTGGCTAAAAGCCACAAACAGTAGCCATGTAACAGTTTGAACTTCAGCCTGCCTTGAAATTTCCTCCAACAAAATAAGCAGTCCACCACCCTTAATCTCAATTTCAGGCAAAGTCTCTGGACAAGGGCAAAATGCCAACAAACTTTTTGCCAGAGCATAGCACACGTGGTTTTTAGGCCACTTGCCAATAGAGTCCTCCTTCCCATCTGAAACTTTTTGAGCCTGGCCTTTCCAATCCACACTTCTATCAGCATTCTGGTCTTCTGAGCTCCGACCAGAATCTCCCCTCAAGCTCTGCTCAGAGCACTCAAATGCTTCTCCAGCTTTCATCCCCAAACTTTTCCAAATTCCTTCTGCAAACCAGTTCCAAAGACTTCTGAGCCACATCTTCAGTTAAGTACAGCAACGACCCCACTCCTCTGGTACCAATTTCTGTCTTAGTTACTTCTTTGTTGCTGTGACTCAATACCTGACACCCACAAACTCAGGAAAAGAAAGGTTTATTTTAGTTCACAGTCGCGAAGGTCACATTCCATTCAGGGGTGGCCGGCAACAATGGAAGTACATGGCAGAGAGAGAGAGGTAGAGGCAGCTTCCCCGGACAAACAGGAAGACAAGCTGAGGCTAGTTGAGACTAGTCCCACAGTCCTCCAGGAAGGCAGGTGCAGCTTATGTGTCCTTTCAGGTCTCCGCCCAGTAACCAGTCCCTCCTGCATCCAGGTGTGGCTACTACACACCGTTAATTCTAACTCACAGGCCTTTAGTCTTCACTGTAATCCACGCCTCCAGACTAGACCCCAATCTACCAACATCACATGGTTCCATAGACAATCCACAACATCAAAATACATGAGACTTTTGGGGGACACTACAGATCCTAACCACAACATTCTACCCCTGGCCCCCAAAAGACTCAGGTCCTTCTCTCCATGCGAAATGCAGTTAGTCCTTCTCCAAGAGTCACCAAAGTCTTAACAGTTTCGGCACTGCTAAAGAAACTCCAAGGCCATAGTCTCCTCTGAGATGTAAGACAAACTTTTAGCTGTGAGCTCCTGTTCAAACCAAAGAGTTAAGCACTTCCAACATACAATGGCACGGGGTAAACATTTCCGTTCCAAAAGGGATGAATAAGGTAATAAAAGGCAATAGGACCAGAACAATTCCTAAATAAGGCAGGGCAAGTGTTAAATCCTGTAGCTCCATGTCCAGCAACTGGGGTAAATGCTGGAGAGGCATAAACTCCAAGGGGCTTGGGTGGTCCCACCCTTGTGGCATTGCTGCTGACTGCAACCACCATCTTCCCTCCTTCGGGCTGGATCCACTCACGGCCTGCTGCATTTCTCAGCTGACAATCACGCTCCTGGCTTCTCCAAATTTTGGGGCTCTCCACTAGACCTTAGGCTTCTCCTTTATAATTTCACACTCTGCCCTCCCAGGGGCACACTGCTTGGCCTCCAAGGCCTTCCTCTGAAACCTGGGTGGAAGCCTCCATGAACCCACAACTCTTGGGCTCTGCAAGCTTGTAAAGCCAGGACCGCGTGGACGTCTCCAAGATCCGCCACTGGCTTGAGCAGGAACCTGGCTCCTTTGTGCCACGGTTGCAGCAGCTTCTGAGTGCCTGGATTGCTGAACTCTAGGAAGCTGAACTCCAGCAAACACTTCCCTCTTTGGCCCTACAGGGAGTCCTGGGGTACTCTTCACAGGACAAGATCTTTT
>PVKB01003569.1:116942-192263 GCA_004027205.1 Ctenodactylus gundi | reverse complement strand
AAGGCACTCGCGTGGCCTGGGTCACTCACTGGCTTTGATGTCCCCACGGGTGCAACTTATGCCTCAGCTTTCCTATTATGTTTTATTTCTGTATGCTGAATATAAATTGGAGTAAATTTTATTTATTATTTATTTATTTGTTGTTCTGGGGATTGAACCTAGGGCCTCATATCAGCTAAGCGTGCAATCTACCCCCGGGGTATATTCTCAAGCCCTGAAGTAAGTATTGTGAGAACAGTATAAAGGTAGTAGATTCCTGGGCCCTTCAACAGCTGCACTGCACAGAAGGCCGTGGGCCCTAAGCTGTGGGGTTTGGATGCTTTGGAAGGTACCCTGGCCCTCTCTCTAAAAGCCTGCTAAGTGCAACCCTGTGGCATGGCCTGCAAGCCCAGAACTCCAGAGGGCTGAAGCAAGAGCGTTGAGAATTTGAGCCGGGCCCAGACAGCTTAGTAACCTGGAGAGACTCTGTCTCAAAATTAAAAATCAAAAATGGACTGGGAATGTAGCCCAGTGTGAACTGGGCTTGACCCCAGTACAGAAAAAAAAAAAAAGATCTGCTAGGGAGGAGAGACTGTGCATCAGAGGATGTGTAGATGGAAGGTCAGGTAAAGAATCCGTTTCCATGGCAACAGAAGTAAAGCTTTTGGAACAAACTGTCCTCTTTTTGTCACAGCTTCAGGTCCAAAGGTCCCCAAAGCACAAAACTCTGAAGCCTCTCCTTCCAGCAGCGGAAAGGCTGGCACAGCAGTCAGCTTCAGTGCCAGGTGCAGTCCAAAGGTCATCGGCCCACGCAGTGGACACTGCAAGGCTGATAAGCATCAGGTCACCTAGGGTCCATATCTGATTCCACGGCATACTCCACACGCGGGACTCTGTGGACCATTCTGCAGTACCTGCCAAGTGTTTATACACACTAGAGCTCTCAAATATTGTAGGAGGCCGAAACACTCTTGCTATTCTCAATTAATGCATGAAGAAACTCAGGCAAAGACAGGACAAATCATTTGCCCAGGGTTCTACTGGTAGCGAGGGGTAGGGCCTGTAATAAAATTGGTTGAACCTGATATAAGAGAACACTTTGTCCTCCTATACACACTGATATAGCAACACCATAATAATTTATCAATGAAAATTTACTGAAATTTCTGTTATTTTATTGCCTGAGAAAGTAGGTTTGGGTGCTGGAGGTGGAGCTAGTGGAAGAGTGTTTGCTTTGCATGTTTGAGACCCCAGGTTTGATACCTCAGCATACTCGCATGTACACACACACACACACACACACACACACACACACACACACACAGAGAGAGAGAGAGAGAGAGAGAGAGAGAGAGAGATTTTGATGATTTTGACTATATTTAAGTTTCAAAAAGTTCGTGACAGTTAAAGACAAATTGCCTTTTATCCTCCTCAAAATCTTCTCCTCTCCGTAGATACACTTAGCCCGCCTGTCTTGTCACCTTCTGAAGCAGGTCTGGAAGTCTTCTCTCATGAGTGTCTTTAGTTGTGCTGATATGGCTGCCTTGTTGTTGAGAATTGATTAAAATGTTTATGTTTCATGGTCATTTGCCTTTGGGAAAAAAACCCAGAAGTGACACTATATCGGGTCTAGTGAGTAAGGTGGACGCAGACATGCCAGAAAGTTCTGATTCCTATAACCGTTCAACATTTTTAATTTAAACATTCATCATATTTTTGATCACCCTGTACACTTTGCCTGGGTTCAGCTGTTTCTGCCCACCTGCTCTTATGTCACCTTTTCCCCTTTCACAACCACTTCTGCAATGTGTGAACACAATTTTTAAAATCATATGTAGTGTGAAGGAGGTTACATGAGAAGCAGTCAGATCGTTTCCAACTCCTCGTGAGATTAGTTGTTGACAAAAAGGGTTAGGCCCTATTGGAACCATCAAAATAAGTTGTAGTGGTGAAAATACGTGGGAGGTACTGAAGGGAAACAGGTGCACTCATGCATACAGAGCTAGCTTGTTAAATGTTTTCTTGAGAGCAGTTTGGATGTGTGTGTACGTATAGGTGTAATGATCCGATGCTTCCACTTCTAGGGGACTGTATTAGGAATGGTGTGGCACATAACATAAAAGCTGATTCATATGATTTCAGTGTACAGAGGTTCATTTTTCTGACCTACCGAGAGGCTGAGAAGTAGGAGGTTGGATGGTGTGGGCTCAACAGTCAACTGTTCAGGATGGGACTCTGGGATTCTCTTTGTTTGGTCACAAAAAGGCTGCCTATGGCAATCATAGAAATTCATGATCCAGATCTCTCTCTGTGGGGAGAGAAACAGTTGACAGTCCCGGCGGTGTTAATGCTCTGATGGCCAGTGAGTGGACGCAGTGGGGGCTTGTGTGCAGGCCCAGTCCTGCAGGATGCTTTAAAACATTCGTGCTACAGATTACAGTATAGCTGGGAATCAATGTTAAGTTGCTACTTTTGATAATCATCTGCAATCAGGTGTGACCATTAATCGTGCTTTGTCAATGTAAATGAGGAAATGCCTAGCAAGTGAGTAAGGCACAGCTTGGTGTGTCTGTGGATAGCTGACACGAAAGCCCCGAAAATGAGGTGGCTAGATCCAACCCGGGAGTGGGTGGCACCAACCCACAAGTGAACATGCAGCCTCACCGGACTGAAAAGGCAAAGGGATGGAAGTGTTCTTGCTGTGGAAGGCCCCTGTCTTCATCATCACCTGTGGACACTGAGCTCTGGTTTCTGCCGCCTTCCTGAGCTCCCTGTGTAGCCCAAGCTGGCCTCAAACTCATGACAATCCTCTTGTCCTGCAGTTCCTAAGCAATGTGAGCATGGAGCCAGGCCCCCAGACAGCCATTTGGGATCCTCTTTCTCTGATCTTCCAGATGGAAGATTCTGTAGGGCTACCTAGTACACCCCTTATATAATTTTGCACCTATATTTTTATATTAATTCTGTTTTTCTAGAGAACCCTAACTAATATATGAGGTAAGAGAATTCTTTGCTTTTAGAAAATATACTCAGAAATGTTTAGAAGCAATGGGATATTATATCTACAACCTGCTCTCAAATGGCTCGGAGGAGAACCCTCTTAGGACAGGAGAAGGTGAACACGGAAATGCTCACACCAGGGAAAGGGGGCAGGAGGAGTCTTCTTGTGCAACTTTTCTGTAAGTTTGGAACTGCTTCAAAATAAAAAGTGAGATATACATATATACATATACATATACATATACTCTGGATTCAACTGAGGCTTCCTAGAGATGGCTATAAAACTGTCAGGTCCTGTGGCATGAAAAAAACACAGGGTAAACATGGTTCGTTATTAGTAACCTGCCCTAGCTTGTGTCGTATTTCCTTATCACTTAGAAGTTTCCATTTGAGGAACAGGAGGAATAGCTCAGAGGTTAAAGTGCTTGTCTAGCAAGCTCAAGTCCCTGAGTTTGATTCCCCAGCACCACACACAGCTGAGCATGGTGGCACATGCTTCTAATCCCAGCACTCGGGAGGCTGAGGCAGGAGGATTGCGGTGAGTTTGAGGCCAGCCTTGGCTCCATTGTGAGATCAGAACCAGCCTGGTCTGCAGAGCAAGACCCTGTCACAAAAAAAGCAGCTTCCATTTGAGTTATCTATTGTCCATAACGACTTCTTACAATTAAACAGCTCTTTTTAAAGCCCTACTTTTCCTAGGGAAGAACAGCAGGGAGCAGAATTTCACTCTCCTTGCCCTCCTTCTGAGGTCTAATCTCCAGGACCCGGGCCTTTCGCCTCATCCTTCTGTTCTTAGCTTTGTCCCTTGGCTGCTTTGGTCTCGGTGCTGTGTGCTGTCCCCATGATTCGGGCCTAGAAGCGCCTCTGAATTGAACGCCAATTAAGATGGCCTCTTTGCTCACAGAGTCTCTTATTTCCCTAACTAACGTTCTCCATCTAACCCTGGCCTTCTTCCCCGGCCTGGGCTCAACTGGCTTCAAGCTGTGCTACCTTGCTGTCTCACCTGGTCAGAGACAAAACAAGCCCATTTCTTTATCCCTTTTAATACTTACTGAGGACCTGCTAAGGACCAGGCACTGGTTTAGGCCCAGGAACAAAACTGGCAAGAACTATCCCCTCGTATGGAGCCTCATGCTAGTGGAGGCGGACAGAAAACAAAACAAATACACTAACAGATGATCTGATAGACAGTAATAGATTATCAGAAAGAAAAACGAAACTTATATTATGGAGCCTGTGGGTCCAGATGCAACAGGCAGGGCTGGGAATAAAGGAAACCAGAAGGAACAGGTTCATTGGGAACTGGGGAAGTGACCGAGGACACGTCTCTTGTAGCGGCAGCAGACACTATGACACTCTCTGCTGGGCTGGCACAAGCTGTCTGAAGCCCGATGTAATTGGTCCTTCTTGTAAAATAAGTGATGTCATCTTCTGAGAGTAAAGTCAGGATCTCATTGAGAACTGGCATCTTGATGTTAAGCTGATGTGACATTAATAAAGACATTCTAGGGACTGCACACCTCCAGAGTGTAATTTGTTGTTTTCACCGTGATCGAGGAGAACCCGCAGTTTACAAAGGCCTTGCTGTGCCACGTGGCTGCTGGTTGCAGTCACTGGGGCCCAGCCCAGTCGAGTCCTGCTGTTGTGCTTGCTCGGTGGAGCTTGGACCAGCCCTGAAAGCTGCCCCTTGCTGACCCAGAGCTGTCCTCACTGTGTCCTGCCTTCTCTTTGGGTTAGCAGGTTCTACTCCAAAAATGTTCTCACTTCACTACTTATTTTTTATTTTTAAAAATTCTATTCTTTCATGGTAGAGAATATCAGAATCAATACAAACTGGGGATCCCATCTCACTTTGGCCGCTCTCAAAGCTGAAAAAAAAACATCAGTTATCTGTGGGAATAGACGCCATGTCCAAAGGCCAGCTCCTGATGACCATTGTTGGAAGGATAAAATTCCAACATACAAATGTTGGAGGGGAGCTGGAGGGATGGCACAGCAGTTAACACACTTGCTTTGCATGCTCAAGGTGTTGAGTTTGATTCCCGAGCATCACAGAAAGCCAGGCATGATGGCACATGCCTATCATTCCAGCATTTGGGAGCTGAGGCAGGAGGACTGCTGTGAGTCCAAGGCCAGGCTGGGATACATAGTCAATCTGGACCAGCCTGGAGTACAGAGTGAGACCCCTTTCTCAAAGAAAACAAACAAACAAACAAACAAACAAAAAACACTAAAAATCCCTCCCAAGTATTGGAGGGACAAAAACATTCAGACTCTTGGACAAAGGAAATTGCTGTATTATGAAAGCTTTGATTCTACTTTGCTTTCCTCCTAATTGCTCTTACAATAATTCTGATGAAGTAATAACCTCAGACCATAAGTGTATAGCCTTTTTTTTTTTTTTTTGCAGTGATTTGCCTTGTGTTACAGAGATGTCATATGCTTTTTTAGAACCAGAGATTTTCCAACTTTTGGCTCTTAGGACATATTTACCCTGTTATAAATGACTGAAAATTCCAAAGATTCTTGTTGAGTCAATTATATATATATTTGCATTTATTGTATTAAAACTTAAAACAAGTATTTTGGTGCTGGAAATTGAACTTAATGCCTCATGCATATTAAATTCATGTTCTACCACTGAGTTAGATACTCAGCCCTCAAATTGAGGACTTTTTCACATTTTTTATTTAAAAATAACAACTATTAATGTATATGTCAACATAAACATCTTTCAAAAATAGCCGTAGGAATGCCATTGTTCTACATTTTTGCGAGTATCTTCAAGCCTAGCCTAATAAAAGAAAGCCTGGTCCTCACAGCTGGTTCTGTGTTCATTCAGAGGTAGCATCTCATGACATGTGGCCTTGAGGAAACCCCAGTTACTCCTATGCGAGGATGAGGGTGAAAGTCCTCCTGGACCACCTTGAAGGGCCTGGGGCATCCTCACTGTCCCCTCAGATTCACCACTGTTGATGTTTCAGTTTATTCTGTATCATAGCCCAATCCTTGGAATATACACATGGTTTTTTTCCCTCTTGAATGTAAACACTCCTTGCTTGGCTCCTGTACTCTCCTGGTCTCCAGTTTCATAATGTTCTTCTCTAAGATTCACTCTGCACTACTGTCAGTGTCTTATGAACTAACATTTAGTGAGCAGGTGTTGTAAGCCAGGTCTTAGCCACGGGTTTCTAAATTTGGCTTTCCTGGGCTGCACTGAGTGAAGAGGAATTGTCTTGAGCTACATAAAAATAAATAGTATAATTGATGTATGTAAATAACAAAGCTTTCATTAGTTTTAATATTTTTGTTATAACATTAAAAGGGGCATGGTCAACTGCATGTGGGGGTGCAGGGGTGTCTTACTTTTTCGTCGCTGTGACTCAATACCCGATACCCACAAACTTAGAAAAGGAAAGGTTTATTTTAGCTCACAGTCTCCAAGGTCACAGTCCATTCAGGGGTGGCCGGCAACAATCGAAGTACATGGCAGACAGAGAGGTAGAGGCAGCTTCCCCGGACAAACAGGAAGGCCAGCTGAGGCTAGTTGAGACTAGTCCCCGCCCTCCAGGAAGGCAGATGCAGCTTATGTATCCTTTCAGGTCTCCGCCCAGTAACCAGTCCCTCCTGCATCCAGGTGTGGCCACTACACACCGTTAATCCTAACAACTGCAATCCACCCTTCCAGACCAGACCCCAATCCACCAACATCACATGGTTCCATTAAAATACATAAGACTTTTGGGAGACACTCCAGATCTTAACCACAACATTCCACCCCTGGCCCCCAAAAGACTCATGTCCTTCTCCCCATGCAAAACACAATTAGTTCTTCTCTGACAGTCACCAAAGTCTTAACAGTTTCACCACTGCTAAAGAAACTCCAAGTCCATAGTCTCCTATGAGATGTAAGACAAACTTTTAGCTGTGAGCTCCTGTTCAAACCAAAGAGTTAAGCACTTCCAACATAGAATGGCACAGGGTAAACATTTTCATTCCAAAAGGGATGAATAAGGTAATAAAAGGCAATAGGACCAGAACAATTCCTGAATCTGGCAGGGCAAGTGTTAAACCCTGTAGCTCCATGTACAGCAACTGAGGTAAATTCTGGTGAGGCGTGAACTCCAAGGGGCTTGGGTGGTCCCACCCCTGTGGCACTGCTGTGGACTGCAACCTCGATCTTCTCTCCTTTGGGCTGGATCCACTCACGGCCTGCTGCGTTTCTCAGCTGACAATCCATGCTCCTGGCTTCTCCAAATTTTCGGGTTCTCCACTGGACCTTAGGCTTCTCCTTCACAATTTCACACATTGCCCTCCCAGGGGCACACTGCTTGGCCTTCAAGGCCTTCCTCTGAAACCTGGGTGGAAGCCTCCATGAACCCACAACTCTTGGGCTCTGCAAGCTTGTAAATCTGGGACCGAGTGGACGTCTCCAAGATCCGCCACTGGCTTGAGCAGGAATCTGGCTCCTTTGTGCCATGGTCACAAGTAGCTTCTGAGTGCCTGGATTGCTGAACTCTAGGAAGCTGACCTCCAGCAAACACTTCCCTCTTTGGCCCTACAGGGAGTTCTGGGGTACTCTTCACAGGACAAGATCTTTTGCCTTTGCACCCTTTAATTGGTAAAGGGTGGAATCTTGCCGATTCCTGAGTCGCTGTGAAGGCCTCTTTTTTACAGTCCTGCTTCCAACTTCTTGGCTTTTGTTTAATGTTAGTCTCTTGAACAACCACATGCTTTTCTACTCCAGACTGCGAGCTTTTTACATCTGTTCTCTCTGCCATTGTCTCCCGTCTTTCACTATAAAGCTGGCTAAAAGCTGCAAACAGTAGCCATGTAACAGTTTTAACTTCAGTCAGTCTTGAGATTTCCTCCACCAGAGTAAGCAGTCCACCAACCCTAATTTCAGTTGCAGGCAAAGTCTCTGGACAAGGGCAAAATACCGACAAACTTCTCGCCAGAGCGTAGCACACATGGTCCTTAGGCCACTTGCCGTTACAGTCCTCCATCCCATCTGAAACTTCTTGAGCCTGGCCTTTCCAATCCACACTTCTATCAGCACTCTGGTCTTCCGAGCTCCAACCAGAATCTCCCCTCAAGCTCAGCTCAGCACGCTCCAAGGCTTCTCCAGCTTGCGTCCCCAAACTTTTCCAAATTCCTTCTGCAAACCGGTTCCAAAGACTTCTGAACCATGTCTTCAGGTAAAGTACAGTAACAACCCCACTCCACTGGTACCAATTTCTGTCTTAGTTACTTTTTCATTTCTGTGACTCAATACCCGACGCCCACAAACTTAGAAAAGGAAAGGTTTATGTTAACTCACAGTCTCAAAGGTCACAGTCCATTCAGGGGTGGGCGGCAACAATCGAAGTACGTGGCAGAAGGAGAGTTGGAGACAGCTTCCTGGACCAACAGGAAAACAAGCTGAGGCCAGTTGAGACTAGTCACCCTCCTCCAGGAAGGCAGGTGCAGCTTATGTATCCTTTCAGGTCTCTGCCTAGTAACCAGTCCCTCCTGCATCCAGGTGTGGCCACTACACACCGTTAATCCTGACTTACCTGCAACCCACCCCTCCAGACCAGACCCTAATCCACCAACATCACAAGGTTCCATTAAAATACATGAGACATTTGGGGGACACTCCAGATCCTAACTACAACAAGGGGTGGAGCCAGCATCACACTGCTCTCCCCTCGGCGCAGTCTTCTGATTCCGTGCTCCAGCACTGCACAACAAAATCTTGAAAAGCATCACTGAAAGTCACATAATAACACTAAAAGTTGACCAACTTGTGGGGCTGCATTTCTAGCTGTGCGGAGCTATAGCTTCCTGTGATCTAGACTAAGTAGCTCACATGCACTGTCACCTTTAATCTCTGTGGTAGGCCAAGGTGACAAATAGTACTACTATCCCTCTTGCCGAGAAGACGGGAAGTCATGTGCCCAAATCTCAGAACAAGGAAATTGAGAAATCTCCTCTGAGCCATCTGAGTCTACACATGATGCTTTTATTTATTTGATCTTTCTAAATTATAAGGATCTCATTTCAAGCTTGGGTATAATTTTAAAAGAAAATTCCTCATTTTATGCATTCTATGTGCATTAAGTTTTCAGATTGTGTAAATTCAGTTCAGAGGTTACATGTCTATTGGAAATCTTACAGTCTGAAGTTATTTTAAACATCAAGTTGTTCTGTAGTGGCTTCAGAAAGCTTTGAGACTTTGGCTCACACTGGTCTTGGGGAATTCTGGTCTCAGAATTCACCATTATCGGTATGTACCACTATGCCTAGCAAGTGTGTTTTTAATTTTTCCTTGGGCTTAGGTCCTAGTCAAGTGACATATCCATATTGTTTCATGCAGCACTGTTGAGCATATGGATTTCCTAATTCTTTCATTTTACTCAATGAATTAATGCAGCAAATATTTTTTTGAGTGCCTGCAATGTGTCGGGTGTTTTTTTTTTCTTACTTTGGGATAAATCTGCATACAACAAAGACAGACATTCTCCTCTTGGGGAGCTTATTTTCTAGGGAGAACGTAGCTCCTCTGTGTTGCCCTGTGCTGTGTGCGCTGTCCTCCCACCCTTGCCTTGTCGTCTCACAAGACTTTCAGACTCAAGCAATACTTGCCAATAAAACAAAAGCAAAATCATTCCAGTCCTCAGAGAATTTGGTAAGAACTGGTAATAAAATCAGCTTAAACGCCAAGAAGAGATGCTGAGACCAAGCTTAGACTAAAAAGAATTGCACATGAACCCTGTATGACCATCACAAGAGTTGGTCTGGGACACATGTTTATTCTGTATCACAGTCTCACCATATCAAGCTAATAATTTCACCTCTCTCTGGACAGATGGGCATGTGGAATTGGGAATGTTTGGGTTTTATCTATCATCAACATTAGTCAGCGATAAATGCATGAAAACTTAGAAGAAAAAGAGTGTAAATTTGTGTGTTAAAATTCAGATGTCTTGTCTTTGAGGTTCCTGCAGCCTTCCCTGCCCTTTAATTATCTACACACCAGTTTCCAGCACTAGGAATATTTTTGGCATCTTACAGGTAGGTCTTTCCAACCATCAAAGCCAGGAGAGGGCAGGTGGGAGAGAAGCACCCTCAGGGGCGTTCTGCTGCTCCTGGGGTTGCTCTCTGCCACAGCCATCCTGTGTACTGATGGTCTGAATTGCATTTAATTGTGGTTGTGAGCTATGTTGGAGCCAACTTCTGGCAACTGTATTTGCAAGTATGAACATGGCCAAGGGGACAGGAAGGCACATGCACTCTGTGTCCAACCTTAGCTAGGACCCAATGCTTGTGTCTAGTCCCAGACAGATGGCTGGTGGGTGCCACTTTTGCCAGGATCTGTGGCTCATCATCTGTGCTCCATTGTTGCCAAAGAAAAGGAGTCTTGCTTTTCTAAGGGAACAAATGCCAGGCATCCCGACAACATGAATTGGGATACACAAAGTGTGTGTTTGTTGGAAAGATTGTGTTCTTTAAATTTTTTTTTTCAGCCCCTGGGGAATCTTGCTGACAGAAGAGACAGTCTCTGTTTGGGACTAACTTAAGAAACGGAAGTGGGAGGTGGATGGAAAAGAATACCAATGTGTCAGTCAGCTCATCCAACAGGTAAGCGCAGGTTTTAAAAATAATACATAGCTCCTTGAGAGTTGAGGAAAATAACATTCTCATAAACTGTTATTTGGAGAAGATATGGAAAAATTGATACAAACTTTCTAGCGAACACTTTGACAACAAATATCAAAAGCCTTAAAACATTCGTCCCCTTTGATCAAGTAATTCTATGTCCAGGAATTTATCCTGAGGCAATAATCTTATATTTGTACAACAAATTATTCAAAAAATTACTATCTTTACAATTTTGCAATAATGAAAAATAATGTAAGTGTTGGTTGACACAGAATTGGTTAAATTAACAGTTTATTTTAATGCCTATAATCCCAATATGCTGAGACTGAGGCAGGAAGATGGAAAGATTGAGCCCAAGCTAAGCAACTCAGTGACCAATGAGACCCTGTTGCAAAATACAAAGAGAGATGCAGCTCAGTGTGAAAGCCTTTGGTCCAATCTCCAATACCACAAGACAAAATAAACTAAAAATCTCTTGCTTCCAAAGAACATTTATGTCAATAGAAATGCTTAGAAAGCATTATTAAGTGAAAAGAGCCAGTTGCCAAACAGTATGTATAGATGTCTATTAACTTTCATAGAGTCCAATACAGTAAACCTAATATGCCTTGTATATATTGATATATGCATTCATATTCATGTATATAAGTGGTTGCATGTATATACACACATATAAACATACACACAGCCATACATACATTTCTTTGATACATATAGATACAGATATGTAATATACACATTAATAGAAGCTATGTTAATATTGGCTATCTGTGGTGGCACAAATAGAGCAGGTTCAGACTTTTTTATACTTCTTCATATTTTGTAAGTTGAATGAGTTGACATTATTTTTATAATAAGCAAAAATAAAAATTGAGTAATAAATGGGAAGACAGTCTTTTAAATAAAGAGGAAGAGCATCCAAGACAGGGTCCTGACTCCTGATTCAGGGAATATGTGACTCCAGGAGGCTTCCTGACCTTGCTAAGTCTCAGTTTATGTGTCTAAAGTAATACAGAGTTCACCTCTGCTCTGTGGAGTTCGTGTGAAGAAGTACAGCAATGTCAACAAAGCTATTAAACATGGCACCTAAAGAGAACGAAGGTGCTGTAATGTAATGCTCATTAGACCCCAGTCTGACGTCAGCTGCGGTGATGACAGCATGCCTGTCAGGTAATGGGTGTTCCAGAAGTGGACACCTTGAAAGTGAGCAAGATACATGCAACAATTCTCTTCAGACGATAGACAGCAGGTGGGCAAGACTTTGATTACTGTGAAAAGGAAACCAAATTCCATGAACCCTCCAATTTCCCCAGCTTTCTGAACTACAGTACAGAAAGTGGGACTGCAAATAGAGCCATGACTTCCTCTTTAAAACGAGGAGACCTGACACTGGGGAGGCTGGGGCAACTGGAATTCGCAGAGGAAGTTATCAGAGAGGAAGATTCGATGCAGAGAAGGACTGCGTAGGAATTCAGAGGGGCTTGCTTGAGCCTATGGCAAACTTCCAACCTATGAAGTGAAACTCCACAGGCGAGGCACATAAAACAATGATCAAGAAAGGAAAACCTACCAGCAAATTGTATCTGAGCAGCAATGGGTTTGCAGAAGGCTGAGAATCATGACAGCTCCAACCAGCTGAACGTTCAGGAGTCTCCAGAGAAGGTAACACGTGACGTAAGGCTAAAGCAGTCCTAACATAAAGGGTATGTGAGTCCCTTGTGAGGAACACCTAAAGCCTCAAGAGAACAAGCAAATATCCAAGTATGCCAACTGCCCACGTGATTATGGCGCAGCACTTCCTGAAAATAAACAACAAAATCCAGATGTTCAGCTAACATGCACAATGTCCACAGTACAAACAGTTTGTGAAGTAAGACATGAAAAGGTGACCCTTCGCCAGAGGACAGCCAGCCAACAGGAATGAACCAGAAAGGGATTTGAGTGTGTTTAAGGGTTTAAAGAAAAACTCAATACAATAAGAAATATATAAAATTTAACTTTAAAAAATGCACATTTTGCTGGAGGTCATGCACTATAGAAGAATAGATCAACAAAATCAAAAGCATAGGAACAAAACCAAAAGCCTAAACTGAACCCCAGAAAGAAAAAGTGCCAGAAAAAGAACCAAAGAGACCCACCCACAGTGGCCTGTGAAACACTATCAAGCTATCTAGCCTACAGGCAACTGGATCCTAAAAGGAGAAAGCACGGAAAAGATAGCTTAGGAAATAAAGGTAAAAATTCTATATTTGATTTTTCAAAATTACACTTTCCAAGATACACAATAAACTTAACAAACCCCAAACAGGGCAAACAAAACCCCCTGCTGCCAGGTGTGGTGGTGCACACTTGTAATCTCGGCACTTAGGAAGGCTAAGTCATGGAGGTTACAAGCCCAAACCCCACCTGAACAACTTAATAATGATCTGTTTCAAAAGAAAAAAATAAGGGCTGGGTCAGGGCTCAGTGATTAGAGCTCTTGCCTCATGTGCCCAAGGCCCTGGGCTTGATTCCCCAGCACTACATCAAAAACTAACTGGACGTGGTGACACATTTTTATAATCTGAGCACTTGGAAGGCTGAGGCAAAGGATTACCATGAGGTTGAGAACAGCCTGGGCTACATAGTGAGTTTGGGCCAGCCTGAACTACACAGTGAGACTCTGTCTCGATCAGTCAATAGAAATAAAATAAAATAAAGTAAAATAAAATAAAATAAAATAAAATGGGCTAGCGATGTAACTCAGTAGAAGAGTACCCTTGGGTCATATCCACAGTACCCAAGTAAAAAAAAAAAAAAAGCACCCCAGCAAGATGCATCTTAATCAAACTGCTGAAAACCAGATAATGTGAATATCTTGAAAGTGACCAGAAAAAGAAAAGTATATGACATTCAGGGGACAAAGACAAGAATTTCCACTGTCTTCAGAAAAAATAATGTAAGCCAGAAATATGAAGTAAGATAGAAAGAAAGATGTTATCTTAAAACTCTGTATGCAATAAATAGAAATAAATCTTTTATGAATAACTTTTGCCAGGCCTGGCAGCACAGGCCCGTTAACTCCAGCAGTCTGAGAGCCTGAGGCAAGAGGATCACAAGAGGATTGCAAATCTGAGCCCAACTTGGCAATCAGTGACTTAGCAAGACCCTGCCTCAAAATCAAAACTAAAAATTGGCCTGAAGATGTAACTTAGTGCAAAGACTCTGGGCTCAATAACCCTAGTATCAAAAGTAAATATTTTAAAATGATGCTTTTAGACAAAGAGCTAGAGATTATTAGAAAGTAATTGTTTCCTGTTCTACAAAAGTACACTGTACTACAATTAATAGAAAAAGTTCATTGGGAATAAGAAAACAAACAAAAAATCAGCTCTACATAAAGAAATAAACTTAATTTGAAATGGTAAATATATGGGTATTTTTTCATTATTAAAAAGTTCTTGAAAGATAATTCAGTCTTTGAAATGAAAGCAATATCAATGATGTATTTGGGGTCAAAACATCAGTAGGTCTGACAAAAGAAGAAAGGAAACAGGAAAGAGGCTGCTGTAAGGTCTAACACTATTGCTGCCACTGTGCAAACTTATTTGAGGATAGACTGTGATAAGGTAAAAACTCTTATTACAGCACCTAGAACAATCATGTAAAAATACAATAGAGAGAGTGACAACCTTGCTGCTGTACACCCAACAACATAAATAATTGCCTTAAATATAAATGAGCTAGATGCATTAAGTAAAAACAGAAACTGTCAAACTGGAAAAAGAAGATCGGACTCATACATTTTGTCTAAAAGAAATATACTCAAAGTATAAAGACAGAGTTTAAAAATAAAAGAATTGAATAAAATATACCATACAGTGTTAATCAAAACAAAGCCACATGAAAGTGGGTGTCAGGATAAATACCATTGCCACTAATACAGAGATGACTAAAGGGCCACTTCCTAACACCATGGCGACCCTAACCCTATATGCAGTTAATCAGAGAGCGCCAAAGCACACACAGTAAAAACTAACAGGACTGAAAAAAACAAATAAAAGAAATAGACAAATCCACAACTGTAGTTTGAGATTTTATTATTTTTAATAACTTACACAACAAGGAGAAAGACAAATGGCAAGTATATGGATTTGGAAAATACTGCCACTACAATCTAATTGATGTTAATAAAGAACTATACCTAACAGGGGCAGGATACATAGTGTTTTCTTTTTTTCCTCACCAATTTTATTAATATATATATATATATGCAATCCATAATGTTTACAAAGAACTTGAGTATTCTATGCACATACATATCACATCAATATTACAATCCCTTCCACTCCCCGTTTTTGGCCCTTCCATACCCTCCCCACCCGCATAGCTCCCACTATCACACTCATTTGGTTCGATAGAATGCCTGTGTTCTGGGTTTCCCAAATCAAAGAAACTATGCGATATTTAACATTTTTAATCTTTTGCATCTGACTCATTTTACCACTCAAATCACCACTCTTTAGCTCAGTTTCCCACCCCTAGCATGGGCTGCAGTGGCCATATCTCAATGCCTCTTCTCTGGGTCCAACAAAGCCCTTTACTGGGATGATTTGCCAAAAGTTCTTTTTTTTTTTCCTGTATCTTACTATATATTTGTTGAGATTCTTTAATGTGGCTTCACCTACCAATCTACCTAAGAAGAGAACTGTAACAATGAAATTTATAAGGCTAGAAAATGTGAGAAAGACAAAGAGAGAAGTTAAATTTCAAATTCCCTAGCTGAGCACTGAAAGGTAAATGTTTGTACGTTCAAAACACATTCAGGTTGTCATTGCATCAATCAGTTTTCTTAGGATACACTTCCATCAAAGACTAATTGACTAATTAAGTGAATTGTTACATTAAATGAGCTTACCTTTTTATCACAAGACTAAATTACACATAAGCAACAGATACAATGGAATACTTAGCTATTTCAGAAAAAATTTTAACTTTCATGAATTATTTACTCATATTTCACTAATTACTAACATTTTGTCAGATTTGGTTTGTCATTTTATCTCCCTATCCATTCCTAACTTCATGCTTACATATTTTTAAAGATTTAATACCAACTCTCCATGTTGGACTTAATTATTGTTTTGCAAACTTACATACTGTTTTTTTGTTGTTTTTTTTTTTTTTTTGAGACAGGATCTCGCTCTGTGGCCCAGGCTGGCCTGAATTCACTATGGAGCCCAGGCTGGCCTTGGACTCAGGGAAATCCTCCTGCCTCAGGCTCCCGATTGCTGGGATTACAGGCGTGCGCCACCACGCCCAGCTTATGTGGTGCTGGGGAATCAAACTCAGGTACTTAGCACTTGACTTAGTGCTTGCTCAAGTGCTTTAACTGCTGAGCCATTCCTCCAGCCCACACTTATATACTATTAAGAATAATAATTATGGGGGAAGATTCACAGATTTTATGAGGCAATTGGTACTGCTTTAGAAGGATACTGATCAAATGATTCAAATAACAATCTATTTTTGTTATACTTTCTCTTTAGATGCTTCCTTTTCACCATATTTTTTTGGTGCTGCTTGTCTCTGCTTCTCTCAAAGTGTTTTCTGCAATTCTGGGCCAGGATTGCAAATTTCTTTAGGGATTCTTGGCCATGAAAAATTTTTACTTCTCCTTTAATTTTCATGGATAATTTTGCTGGATACAATAACTTGGATTGACATGTGCTGTCTTTCAAAGCTTGAAAGATCTTGTTCCAGGCTCTCTTGGCCTTTAAAGTTTGCACTGAGAAATCTGCAGTAATTCAAATAGATTTGCCTTTATAGAATAATGCCTCTTTTTCTCTTGCTGCTTTTAATGTACTCTCTTTATGTTTTATTTCTGAGGTTTTGATTATAATGTGCTATGGTGAGTCTCATTGCTGGTTGCGGTTATTTGGTGTTCTATGAGCTTTTTGCACTTGAAAATTGATTTCTTTCTGTAGACTAGGGAAATTTTCTTGCACTATTTCAGGGAATAAATTCTTTACACCTTTGGTGCTGTCTTCTGCTCTTTCTCTCACACCCATAATTGTGAGGTTGGTTCTCTTTGAATCATCCATCAGCTGTTGTATCCAGCTACTTTGCTCATTTCTACTTTTGCAGTCATGCCTAATTATAGCATTTGTTTCCTCAACCTTGTCTTCAAGGTCTGAAATTCTGTCCTCACAATATTTGAGTTGTTTTCCCCTGCTTTGACATTTTTTTTTTATATTCTGAATTTCATCTAGATTTCTTTTCAGATTTTCCACTTCTGTATCAAAATGTTCCTTCATATCTTGCATTTCTTTATTTGCCTCAGCCAACTTTTTATTTCTAGCTTCAATGTGCTCAGTGAGCTTTGTCTTCATTAGGACTATTTGCTTAGTAAGTTCCTCTTTGAGCCCTCTGATCAAGGCTTCCATTTCTTTGAGAATATCTTGTTTGAACTGGTTGTTCAACTCGTTTGTTTGCTTTTGATTTCCTTCCCTATGGGTTCCACTATTTCAGGACCCATGACATTAGTTTCTGGGGTCTCAGCCATCTGTGGTGCCTTGTGGCCTTGTCTTCTTTCTATGTTTCTGTGTTGAGGGCCTTCACGTTAAAGGCCTAGCTGAGAGTTTTCTTTGAATGGCTATGACCATGTGTGTGTATGTGGGGAGTGGGAGGAAAGCTGCAGTTCCTCTGAGTTCTGTGCTGGGAGTACACAGTGAGGATGGACCTAGCAGTCTGATGGTCTGGTAGTGTCTTGTTCACCTCCCTTTCTCCTCAGCAAAGTTCTGCCTGTCCTGGCTCCCTCCCCTGAGGGTGGGGCTCTCTACCCTTGGAGTCGTTCCCACTACACTGAGCTGTTCAGGAGGTAGGCAGCCTTTTTCTCTTCTCTGCAGCTGCCTCTTATGCCAGTTTCTTCCTAGGGACTGCTTAAAAATGACCTCACTTTTGGTATGCTCTTCTGAGCTTTCTTTTACTCTAATCAGTTCAGTCTCAGATTCTTTTTCTTTTTTTTTAAATGGCTCCTGCTTACATCATTGCCCATTCTGGCTGCTGAGAACTGCTTCTGATCTGGGCTCCAGGAGGCCTTTTCTAGGGGGAGCTCACATTGCGTTTGTACTGTGCACTGACTGCAGGTTAGATTTTCAGAGGCTGGGGGTGCCAGCTGCTGACTATTGTCACTTCTCCCACATCAGCACTTACCTCAGTCAGAGGTTCTGGACTCTGGGCTTTCCTTCATCTTTGGTCTGTGGGTGCACCGTAGCTCAGGGCTGCACCCAGTCGGCTGCTGTTTTTCTCCACTTCTGATATGACTTTACAATTTCTGACCTTCTCATAGCCTCCCTTCAGTTGTTGGGGTGCTGCTTCCTCTCCTAGCTCCGTCAGATGTTCCAGGCTCCATGCGGGCTTTCTTCCATCTGCAGATGCCTGTGGCTTCCAGCCATTTGCAGCCAGCTTGGGGCTGCTGGTTTTTTCCTCCACTTCTGATGTTCCTTCAGGATTTCTGATCTTCTCTTGGCTTTCTTCCAATTGTTGGGCTACTCCTCCCTGTCCTAGATATATTGAACTGGTATTTTTTGACTAAATTCCCAATTTTTAAAGTGGGTCCATGAGGAGTTATTGTGCTGCTCTGTCACTTAGCCACCATCTTGACCGGAAGTCCCACAGTGTTTTCAAATACACATGGGTTATTCACCAAAAGAGACAAGACGGTAGTTTACAAAATAAGACCCAGTAAACTTAAGAGGAGTAAGTTTTCTTATGATAATGTAACAAAATTAAATTTAAAAGTATATTTGTAAAATCTCCAAATATTTGAAAATTAAATAAGACATTTTTAAGCAACCCATGGTCTAAAGAAGAAACTATAAGTTAGAATGAATGAAATGAATGAAATGAATGAAATGAAATGAAATGAATGAATGAAAAATGAATGAAAATGAGAATACAAACTATTAGAATATGTGAGATTCAATTAAATGCTGTGTAGGGAGAAATTTAAATGCTTATCCTGGAAACAAAAATAAGCATTTCCCCCGCAACAAGCAAAAAAAAAAAAAAAAAAAAAAAAAAAAAAAAAAAAAAAAAAAAAAAAAAAAAAAAAAAAAAAAAAAAAAAAAAAAAAAAAAAAAAAAAAAAAAAAAAAAAAAAAAAAAACAATCATACTCAAGTAGAAGGTAGAAAACAAAGAGGAGAAATCAGTGAAAGAAAAAAATAAGCAAAAATAGGGGCTGGAGGAAAAGCTCAGCAATTAAAGTGCTTGCTGGCAAGCACTAAGTACCTGAGTTCAATTCCCCAGTACCACATAAGCTGGGTGTGGCGGCGCACACCTGTAATCCCAGCACTCAGGAGGTTGAGACAGGAGGATTGTCATGAGTACAAGGCCAGACTGGGCTACATAGTGAGTTCAGGACCACTATATATCTATATATCTATATATATGTATGTATGCATACATATATATTAATACATATACATATATGTATTAATATCATATTTGCGTCCGAAATGAGAAAGGGACTCACTACAGACAAAATCTTCAAAAATTGACAGCACATTTGACAGTTTCCACAATTATTTTTTACATACAGATAACTGAAATATAGCAAGAAATGATGTGTAATATTTCAGGCCCATGACTAGAGTCAGGCTCCTAGGGTTCAAATCTGTTTTCTCTTCCTGATCTATGATTTTTCTGGACTGAGAATTATCACTGATTCTGAGGGCTCAAATGAAAAAGAATGGAGATTGTTGGGTATGGGTAGTGTGTAAGTTTTTCTTTAAGATAAGTTATCAGCGGTGGATGTAGTTAAGAAAATTCATCTCTACAGTTTGTTTTAGTAGTTTATTTAAATTGAACAGAAGAAATCCATGAACTTCAAGTGAAACCTCTTCACCTTTGCCATGACATTCCCCCATGCAGTTCTGTAAGAGTTAAGGGGTTGGCCTCGCGTTGCACTGGGAGTTTGTGTTCAGCAGTCAAAGTTCAACTAAAAGTGACTTTTGAAAGCAAGAGGGCTTCCTGGGTCCATCGACAGATGTGGGAGGTGCAGCTTGCAGTCCATAGTTTCCAGTCAACTAGCAACACTTTCTTCTCCTAGGGTCTAAAACACTGGGAGTTTTTTCATCACCCTTCATCCTATGACCAGAGGTGTAGCTTGCTGGTAGAGCACATGCTTAACATGAACAAGGCTCTGGATTCAATCCCTAGCACCACAAAATCTATACATAATACAGAGCTTTTTATTTCTCCCTTTTATGATTTCTAGAGTCTGAGCCATTCCTTCCAGCCCTGCAGATTATGGCTGTACAGTGGCCCTGCCAGCCTACTGCCATCATTGTGCTGAAAGCTCTGGCATGTGACTCTGGGCTCTCAGCCAGCAAAGACTGGCAGCCAAGGGACACCCCCCAGTGGCCAAGGCTGCCTTCATCTGCCACCTGGCGAAGGCCAAGGCTGCGTTTCAGCACTATGCCCTTCTCAGGGGTCTGGCCCTTTGTTACTTTGGTGAGACTCAGTCCATACTAAGTAGCATCTGGGTGACTATGCCTCAGCAGAGGGGTGGGCCAAGAAATTATTCACCACAGAAGAACATGAATTCAAGCTGAAATCGAACATCTGTTTTCCATGTAACACCCTTCAGAGAGCATGGTATGTTCGCTTTCCATCAGTTCCCAAGGGTTAAGGGCATAGCTCAGTAGTCACAATGCTTGCCTGCCATGCACAAAGCCATGGGTTCAATTCCCCAGTTCCACATAAACCATGTGGTGGCACACACCTGTAATCCCAGTATTTGGGAGGCTGAGGCAGATAGATTGCCACATGCTTGAGGCCAGCCTGGGATATGTAGTGAATTCAGGATCAGCCTGAACTACAGAGCAAGACCCTGGCTCAGCAAAAAAAGAAAAAAAAAAAAGAAAAAAAAAGAAAAAAATTAGTTCCAGCAATCTAGGAAGGGAAAACAAAGCAAACAAAATAAAAGAACAATAAATAAATAAATAAAACAAAACCAAAACCCCTCAAAACCCACTCCAGACTCCATTGCATTTAAGGTAAGGCAACCTTCAGTGGATTCTTACACCCTGCTTGTGTAAGGGCAGGAAGTAATTTTATGTCTTTTCTAGCCATTCTACATGCCTTGAATACTTTTAATGTCACCAGTGAAAGACTATGTCTAGTATCAACCATGCTTGTATGACATTAGTTTCCCATAAGAACCAATCTCTTTTTTTGGTAACTGCGATTTTTAGTCATCAGTCACTAATGCTTATGTCTTTTCTGTCACCAAGTTCACATTCAAAATTGAATGTCTTTTATAAGTTCCATGAAAAACCCATGTCTGACATCAAGCACACTCACTTGAAGCAGCTGGTAGAGAGGTATGATAATGCAAAGACAGGCTCTGGGGCAGGGACCATCTGGTGTCATGCTCACTACCTGCCCCTTCCCTGGCCCTTCCTAATGTGTTCCATAGTTTTGGCTTAACACGACACACACACATGTGTAGTATTATAAGTGCTGAAACTTTAAAAACTAGGTGCTAGACATGATGACGCCTATGCATAGAGAACTGATGGCGTGAACTCCACATTAGCCATGTCTGGTCATCAGTTTTCTGGGCAAGACCTTCTGATTTTGCCCTCACATTCCAAGGGAAAACCTCAGATTAACCATGCTTATAGAGCTTGGTGTATAAACCAGAATGTCAATTTATAATTATTTGTTTACAATGAGAACAAACTTTGATGCAGTTTTGGCAGTGCTAAGTATATCACATTTTCTTCCTGGACAAGAATATAAGGGGAAGTTATGATTGCAAAGTTGCTTGCTGAACACTGGAACATGAATGAGAAGAGCCCGTGCTGGGGTGTCTGCAGAAGGTAGCGGTGCTTGAAGTATTTGACTCTGTAGACAATGGCACTTTTTCTCCTTACCTCAGCTTAAATGCATGTTAGCAATTTCTGCCTTTGCTGACCTCCATACTCTGATGGCCATCTCCCTTCTGTTCACACAACACGACATTCTTCAGAGCCACTATTGAATTCGTTGCATTTTCATTTACTAAATCACCACAACAACTCTCTTCCTTTAGTGAGTTTGGAGCAGAGTCTCATCATTTCAATGCACGTTTATTTTGGTTGAAAATTCAGTGTGTTCATCCGGCAGTGTTCCTTTAACAATGAGGGATGGAAAACCCAACTGGGAATGTGGGAAGTTTTTTTTTACTAGATCCAAGGCTTTTAGCAATGTCATCGACCTTTGGACTTGACCTGCTCTGAGTTGGCTTCATTTTCAAGTAGGCTCCTGCAAGCTACCAGTTTCAGGCACACAATCTCCCAATTTCAAGCCCAACGGAAAGACAGTGCTTTTTTTTTTTCTTAATAGTTCAACAAAAATTTCTACAGTGAGAGCTTGTTGGCTTGATTTAGGCTATGTGTTATAGTGGTTTGGATCTGGAATGTCCCCCTAAAGTCTCATGTATTTGGATGTTATGGATTGTCTATAGAACCATGCGCTGTTGGGACATTAGGGCCTGGTTTACTGGGATGGATTATGGGTGTGTAGATTGGGTTACAGGGATGTAGTGGGGACTTATCACACCTTCCAAATCTGGATCCAGGAGGGGTCAATCACTGGGATGGGACCTGGAAGTGTGTGTGTGTGTGTGTGTGTGTGTGTGTATATATATATATATATATATATATATATATATATATATATATATGCTGCTACCTTCCTCTTAGGCTGGAGGAGATGGGACTTGGTTGGACTTGGATTCCTGTTTGTCATGCTGTGAGGAGCTGCCTCCACCTCTGCCTCTGCCATCTGCTTCCACTGCTGAGTAGACTGTGACCTTCTGAAACTGTGAGCTAAGATAACCCTTTTGTTCCCTAAATTTGTATATGTTGCATATTGAGTCACAGCAAGAAAAAAGTAACTAAAACATGTGTCTACCCTTGAGTCGATCTGGTATCCAGGAAGAAAGAATTCAAGGATTGTCTAGACCCTGGGGATATGACCATTCCTGAGATCTGTTCTTCTGCGGACAGATGAAGAATATAAAGTAATGATACTGTTGTCAGAAGAAGGTAAACAGAATCCAGGTAGGCAAAGCCAAAGGGAATTTAGGGAGAGGCAACTCTATTTCTCTTATCTCCCTGATGTTGTGCAAGGTGTCATTTTAATTCTGTGCTGTGTATACCCGAAACACAGTAGGATGATGACACAGTGCATGGCCTCCTCTGCTGAGGACCTCAGTCAACTAGGCAGAACAGCTATGTGAGCAAATGACCACAATGTGTGAGCCAATGAATAAGTACTGTATGAATAGTGCAGAGGAATTTGACATTTAGAGAAAGGAAGAGAGTCACTGTTATCTAAAACCATAAAAGTAGGCATCAGTGAGGAGGTGGTGCTGAGCTGGGAGTGGAGATCAGCCCTTAAAGCTCTAGCCCATAAATTGCGGCCCAGGGTTCGGTTCCTCAGCACCACATAAATTGGAGGTTGTGACACATGCCTGTAATCCCAGGACGTGGAAGCCTGAGGCAGGAGGACTGTCACAAGTTTGAGGCTGGTCTGGATCACATAGTGAGTTCAGGACCAGCCTGGACTACAGAGTGAGATCCTGTCAACAAACAAACAAATAAACAAATAAAACAAAACCACAAACAAACAAAAAATGGTGGCCCTTGATCCTTAAAGGCTAGGTGGGGTTTTGAGAGGTGGAGATAAAATTACCAACTGTATAGGGGAGGGAAATGGAACAAATGCTCAGCCAAACTGGTGGTGAGTGGAAAGAGCCCAGTGTCTCCTAGAGAGAGGCTGTGAGGGGTGGGAGGGAAGGCAGCAGGCTACTAGCTCTGGGTGGCTTCCCCAGGGCATGCTCTGTGCATGGGGGAAGGGCAGGAGAGTTGCGAGAGCTGCTCTGGAATCTCAAAGCTTGTTTCCACATTCCTAAGAGTGTAAACCAGGATCCTCTCCCACAGCCAGGTTCAAGACCTACAGATCTCTGAGGAGTAAGCCTGTGGGCTTCTAACAGGGCTGAGCTGCTCACATTCTGCTTTGCCTTGCATTTTGGCAGGAAACACCCACTCTTAGCTTCATTACCAAAAATAAAAAAAGATAAAAATAAAAAAATAAAAAAAGTCCTTCCAGACTCAAACTCCTCAGCCTTACCCTTGACCTCCATACCTTGGAACCAGATCCCAGGCGTCCCTGTCTCTGGGCTAGAAGAGCAGAGCTGAGCAGAGATCCAGAAGAGGGCAAAGTGCAGACCTCCCCTGACCGCAAGGGGGAATGCTCCACGGGGGCAGCCGTGGGGTTCTTCCCGCAGCTCTTCTGCACGAAGAGATAGGCACAGGCCATAGAAGTCACAGACTGGAAAAAGCCAGGCTGCCTGACTCTACCACACTTGGCCTCCCAGGGCAGTGATTACTGATGAACACACACTGCATTTCTGCCTTGCAGTGGCTTCCAGCCCTTGACTAGTGCATGTATTTATACTCCAGGTGAACAAGGAATTCAGCTTGGCACGCATTGCCAAGAGTTCACTTTTTCTTTTCTGCCTGCCTCTGTGCGCTGCATCAAGTGAGCTGACCACTGCTAGCGAAGGTTGACCCCTTGACCAAGAAGGCCCAGCATGTCTGTGGCCCTCGAGGGCAACCTTAGAGAGCTCGTGGTGCTCTATGTACCTGGTGAACTCTGTCAGCAGCTTGGAGAGGTAACAGTGGAGCATCCTGTTTATATTACTCAGACTGGGTGATCAGCTCACTTAGTTCATCTACAGCATTGCTGGGAGCTGGAGAGGTAAGTCAAGGAAGGAGAGCCCAGGGGGCATGGCACTTTCTTCTGGGTTAGTTAGTGCTGAGACCACTTGTCTGAAGACGGGACTCACCAAGGTGGGAAGTGGGAAGGCCCTGGGGCCGTGTGTTCTGGTCCTACCCCCTCCCTGCACGACCCCAACCCCACCCCGTGGCCTCTTTTGTGCTGAATTAGCAGAATTGCAACGAGTCTTCTTCCCAAGACCAAGAGGGCACCAGGAGCTGAGGTCACAGGCAGGAGCAGCTCAGGGCCAGGGCTTGCAAGTCGGCCTGCCAAATCCTGGGCTGTTTTCCCCATGGCCCAGGCCCATGCCTCTTGGTCCAGGATGGATCCAGGCTTTAGCTCACAAACTAGAGCACTTCGGACATGAGAGCTCCTTCTTCCCGTGGGCTGGCTGCCCTTGGCCTGGGATGTCCACTAATTTTCTTCCCTTACTCCGTAACCCTTGGGCTCTCCACAGCATTTTGTTCTCAATTGCAATTCCTTCAAGGAGAAACGAAGGTCCAATTCCTGCCGTGTGACTCCAAGCACGGCCGGCTTCTTCCTTTCTTTCGGCTTCCTGGCTCTGCCGACCGACCTTTGGAATTTCTTGGCTGGCTGTCAGAACCTCAGTTCTTCCCAGCATCTGTTTAAACACGGAGCTTCCGGTGGCGATGCCCTTTGCTTCTCTAACCCTTTTGTCATCTGCCCCGAGTCTCACGGGGGATTTTACTGCTTCTCAGGTCAGTAGCTGTGCTTGGAAACTAGAGGAAGCCTTAGTATAACACATTTCCTTTGTGCATGGGGTTGCCGAAGTTTTTAAAAGATTGGCACTTAGGGAAAGTTTCAAAGCTTCCCTCTATACAGTGAAAAAGCTGCGTATGGAAGACTGGCAGGTGGTGCCCTCCTCCACGGAGGCCAGCCCTTTCTCCTGCCTATACAGCACTTTCTGTATCCTACTTCTATTCCCAGTACCAGTGCTTATTCCAAAAAACTTTCTAGATCCCTCCTTACTTACCTCTCTTCCAGCCCCTGCTTTGCTATTGTATTAATCTAATATATTTTTTAGATTCTAAGAGGCACAGATTTTTGGTAACAAATCTGTTGAGATACCATTCAACCATTTAACTTTAAAATTCCATGTTCTTTTGCATAGCTACAGAGTTGTACAACCACATCCACAACAGTTCTAAAAGGTTTCCATCACCCTTAAAAAAAGAAAGAAAGAAAATCTACTCCCCAGTTGTCATTCACCGGGGCCTCCACCTTCCCAGCCCTAAGTAATCACTGATCTACTTTCTGAATGAATAGATTTACCTGTCTGAGATAGTCCACATAAATGGAATTATACTTTATGTGACCGGCAATGGCTGGCTTTTAGTACTTGCCATGTTTTCAGGGTTCACCCATGACCTAGTACTTCATCTAAGAGGCATATTTTAAGCTGGATGTGGTAGTGAACACCTGTAATCTCAACACTTGGGAGGCTGAGGCAGGAGAATTGTTTTGAGTTTGAGTCCAGTGTGGGGGTACACAGTGAGTTTAATACCTCAAAAGAAAAAAAGTCATATTTTGCCAGGCCGAGTAGCAAAGGTCTATAATCTCAGCACCCTGGAAGGCTGAGGCAGGAGGATCACAGGTTCAAGCCCAGCCTGGACATCTTAGGAATTTAGCTAAGACCTTGTCTTAAAAATCAGATACTAACTGGGGTGGGGATATAGCTCATTGTGAAGCTCTGTTCTGGATTCTCAGTATCTCCAAAAAAGAAAAAGAAAAAAAGGCAAAATTTAAAAATATTTTAACATCTCTGTGACAAAGATGCATCTTCAGATCAACAGTATGCATAGTTTAATAAGCAGCTATTTTTTCCTTTCAGGAGTACTTACAACAATAATGTGCCCCATGGTCAGAATTGTTAAATTAAATGAAATAGCCGTGTTGTTGTGCCCACATTACCCCTTATCACGGTCAGCTTTGTGGCCAAGTACCTTGCTTGTGAGTGTCTTCTACTTCGCAGGCTCCGTTAGGACAGGAGTCATGCCATACTTATCTTCATGGCCTTTAAAGGACCTCACACAGGGCTGGGCCCCTAAGAGGTTCAGCAAACAGGAAGAGGCTACTGTTACCTTCTGGAATGTGCCCACCAGTCATAATAGAGCAGAGCTGGAGGAGGAGAAAAATCTTTATGCCTGTTGCACACCAGATGAGCGTGCAGTGTACTTATGACTGGGTGACTGATGATGCTTTGGTAACAAATCTGTTGAGATACCATTCAACCATTTAACTATAAAATTCCATGTTCTAAGTAGCTGAACATTTGCACAGCTACTGTGTACCTGTATTCTAGGCAGGCAGTGTCAGGTCACACAGATGGTTTAGTCCCTCTCCCAGTGAGCTCTTATTTTGAAAAGTCATTTATATCAATGGTCATACAACAGAACAGGTGTGGGGATTTGATGTGGAGACAGCCAATGCTGGAGGTGGCAGATGTTATTTAAAGAGCAGCCGTGTACCTAACACTCAGGTTCTGAGAACAAGGCCTATCAAGTCTGCCTGAGTCCTCTCGTGGCTTCAGGAACTCCATGCGTACTGACCTCTCCACCCTATCTCTTCATCCAAGGACGTGAGGAGAGTTGGCACAGCTGGCAGGTGTTATACCAATTAAATGAGTAAGGAGGGTGTGAAGTACTTGTATATTAATATGTGCTCAAATAAATAATAGTCACACTTGTGAATTTTACACCTTTTAGCCTCCAGGGACTTTTGAGATTATTTTGTCAACGCTCCCTGATGTTGTGCACACGTAAGATAGAGATCTGGGGTGGGGTGTGGAACCTGCTTCCTAGGGAGAGGGCTGAGGAGGGACAAGGCTGCGATGCCTGGGAATCCTGAGCCGGTCAGACAGGCACACAGAAACTGATCAGGAAGGCCTGTGAGATCTCCTACCTCGCCTTCCTCAAATTGGGCATGTGCCTTGTCTTACCAAGCCTTCTTCATATGTATATGTGCAAATCTATGCTTTGTTTTTGAACAGCTTTTGCCAAGAAAGTCCCTGCGAAGATTTGATGACAAGCTCATGCTCCTTTCTGGATATTGTTTTACTTTTCTCAGCAAATCTTTACATATCCTGGTGTTCTAGTCACATTTTTGTTGCTGAGACACCCACAACTTAAGGTGGAGAGCCTTATTTTGGCTTGCGTTCCAGAGATCTCAGCCTGTCCATGGTTGATGGACCCTGGCTGGAAAATGACATGGGAAGAGTAGGGAGGAGCCAGAGGTGGAAACTTGCCCTTCTAGGCTGTGCCCCCTGTGGCCTGTCCCTCTACCCAGGTCCCACCTCCTGGCCACACATGGAATTATCCACGTAAGGTGATTCCATTGGCCAGTATAGGACCCCCGAGATCAGTCACCTTCCAAATACATGAGGCTTTTGAGAAACATACCAGATTCAAGCCATGACACCTGGACTGCCAAGGGGCTACTGTGTCTGACATGATAGGCAAATGAATTCTACTTAACAAGTGTTCTTTAATTTTTTGCTTTGAAATATTGTACCATCAAGCATTGTTGGAAGAACAAATGGCTATACTTTCAATGAATAACAAACAAATTGTAACAGGATTGGCTGTTCAAACAAATTATGCTTATTTTCCAAAGGGGAAATCAGGGAAAATATTTAGCTAAAAGAAAAAAAAATCCTGTTTGTTTATCAACACTTTTTCAGTTTTATGACTAACATCTTATTCCTATCACTGTTCAATAAGCAAAGCTACATTGATTGCATTTATTCAGTTAGTTGGCTTTTTTCCCCCCAACATTCATATTATCAGGAAAACAATGTGTTGTTTTTGTGCTCAGTAGACAGGCTAAGCCTGGGGGTGGTGGTGTGAGTCTGCAATCCTAGTATTCTGGAGGCTGAGGCAGGAGGATGGCAAGTTTGAGCCCAGTCTTGGCAAACTAGTGACTTAGTGAGAACTTACCTTAAATAAACAATGCAGGGGGCTGGGGCTGTAGGTTAGAGCTAAGGCTCTAGGTTCAATCCCCTGTATTGCAAAAACAAAACAAAACAAAAAACCACACAGGCTAATAATAAAATTTGTGGTCTCCATGGCTACCAACCTTTGTCTAAAAGATTCTGAAAGATGCACAAAGCTAGGAAGCACTTTCAGTTTAGAAATTGGGGCTACAAGCTTCTCTCCTTCTGGGTGGTGGAGCCAGGACACAAGCAACTTTAGTGTGGGTCAGAGTACAGGAAGGCCCCTGTACATACCAGGAATAGGATCCCAAGAGATAGGAAGCAAAAGTATTGGTTAGATTATCAGAAAAATCTAAATCAATCATAGCATAAAGCAAGGTGAAGTTCATTTCTCTCCCACATACAGAGCTCCAGATTTGAGTGATGGGGACAGGAAGAGCTCTCTAGCCTTGGCTCCTCAGCTCCCTGCCTCGCCACTGCAGTCCCCTAGTTTCCAAGGGAGCAGCTGGGACCTCTGCCACATCATCTGGAGGAAACAAGGGAGTGGCCAAGAAGGAGGCCAAGAGCTCACATCAATTGCCTTTTAAAGTTTTCCTGGAAGCTGCCACAAACACTTCAGCTAATGCTTGCTTCATTGACCAAAGCATAATCCCGGAGGCATTGTGCTCCAAATGAGGCTGGAAAATGAGGTCGTCCTTCTGGTGGTTATATCCAGAGAAAAATCACTGTCTAATTACTGAGGAGAAAGGTAAGAATGATTATAGGCATGCAACTATCAGTCTGTCCCATGAAACTGTAGGGCCCCAACTCTAGCCTCTGAGTGCTGGAAAAGTACTTGGGCAACAGGTCCACAGAAAACAGTCCTGGGAGAAGGATCTCTGCTTCCCCTCATAAGAGTGGCTCCTGAGTCTACCCCTCCTTTTGAAAGTCCTCACCACCCCGCAAGGCCTTTTCTCCAATGTCATAGTTATTTCTGTTTTAGTTAACTTTTTCATTGCTGTGACTCAATACACAATTTAGGGAGGAAAGATTTATTGTAGCTTTTCGTTTCAGGTCACAGTCCGTTTGTGGGTGGGTGGCTGAAAAATGGTGGAATTGCATGGTGGAGTTGCAGCTAGAGCTGGAGCCGCCCCGAAGGCAGAGATGCTCTTAACATGGTGAAACGGAGAGACTGGGAGGAAGGGCGGAACCAGCACATGCCTCTCCAGGTCAAGACCAAGCATCCGCCCCTTCCAGGCGGGCCCCACCTCCAACACTACACAGTATCCCTAGGAACATGAAGCTTTTGGGGGCACTCCAGATCCAAATCACCACATTCAATAACTAGGGTGTTTTCTTACTATACTTCACCCCTTGACCATTCTCCTTCAAAATCAGACTAGAAGCAGCCTGAACTACAGAGCGAGTGGCTACTGGGTAAATGTATTATCTTGAGTAGGTAACTGTACGTTGACATGCCTCATTTTCTAAACCTCTGAATGTAACTTTTGCTCATGATATAGCTCAGTGGTACAGCACTTGTCTAGAATGTGTGAGGCCCTGGGTTAGATCCCCCGTGATACCAAAAAAGGAAGAAAAACAAAAAGTCAGCTTTCTTCCCAACCAAATAATCTATGTGAGAATGTGGATTCCACTTCCTCTACCATATTGGTACTTTCTTGAGCTATTTCCAGAGTTAAGTCTTCTTCTAAATTAATCTTTACCCAAAACCGATTTTGTTAATTCTACTATGTACATACTATGTGTCAAGCATTGGTCTAGGTGTTTCATGCATGTATTAATTCACCCCAACCTTACTTGAACACTACGAGCTAATTACCTCTAGTCTCCCATGTTAAAGAGAGAGCTCAGGTAACATGAGAGAAGGCTCACTCGGGCAGGGAGGGAGCTAGAATATGGATCCAGATAGTCTGGCCCCACAGCCTGTGAGCTGAACCACTTAAGAGAACTGATAAAACCCCTCTGTGGAGCCTCCATCTGACTTTTTATCTTAATCTAAGCTTTGTAGATTTACCAGAACCTAAATATTTTGAGGTACTCTGGCCTCTCCTATTCTCTCTACCCTATATCTGCTTAACTTTCAGTCTCTCACAGGATACTTTTTAACTGAGGTTAATGACCAGTAATTCAACAAATAGTTGTGTCAAGGCTTACTCTCTGTCTCTTAAAAGTTCAGTCTGGTTGGGAAGACAAAGATTGAAAGACAATTGTCCTAGATAATCCAGCAGCCCTCCCTCTAGCACACACTCCAGTGACCGAGCCTGCTCAGTCAGTTGAAGGGTACTCGAGTGGGAGAGTGTGGATTGAAAAAAGACATGGACTCTTGCAAAGGCAAAAAGACACTGCAAAAGACACTTTATTTTTTACAGCCTTCATTTTATACCCCAGTTGTTTACAAGCTTCTTCATTTCCTTAACAGAGCCATCAAGAACAAGGAGCAGACCAGAGTTTGAAGATAAACACCTGGCTTAAGGTACAGGCAGTAAATAATTCTTTGTGGGAAGGAATTCTGCCAAGGTCAGGGATGCTGAGGCTCTCGGGCCCTGAGGGCCCCAACACCCCAGAGACTGAAGCAGGACCCTCAGGCAGGTATTGTAAGGCAGTTCCCCTGGCAGCATCATTCAGCATAGCCCCAATGTAGGAACCAATGTTCCTTGAAGGATAAGTGTATGAACAGAATGCAGTATGTATGTACAGTAGAATATTATTCAGCCTTAGAAGAGAATGAAATTTTTATACATGCTACAATATAGATGACTCTTGAAGACACTATGCTAAGTCAAATAAGCTAGACACAAAAGCACAGATATTTCTCTTATGCAAGGTGCCTAGAGAGGTCTAGTACATAGAGGCAGAAAGCAGGACAATGACTGCCAGGGGCAGAGCAGAGAAGGATGGGAGGTACTGTCCAATGGTATAACGTTGCAGTTTGGAAAGATGAAAATGTTTCTGGAGATGGGTGGTGGGGATGGTTGGGCAACAATGTGAATGTTGGCTGGAGGAATGGCACAGCGGTTAAAGCACTTGCTTAGCAAAAACAAGGCCCTGAGTTTGATTCCTCAGTACCACATAAACTGAGCACGGTGGCACATGCCTGTAAACCCAGCACTGGGGAGGCTCAGGCGGGAGGATTGCCATGAGTTCAAGGCCATCCTGGGCTCCATAGTGAGTTCAGGACCAGCTACAGAGCAACACCCTGTCTCAAAAAAGTGAATATTTTGATGACATTGAACTATACAATTTTTAAAAAAAATTTTAAGAGATGAGGCTCTTACTATGTTGTCCAGGTCAACCCCAAACTCCTGTTTCAGCCTCCTGAGCAGCAAGGGCTGGACTGTATAACTATAAATGACCAAAATGACAAATTTCGTATCCATTTTGCTACAATTGAAAAAAGAAAATTACAACGCAATGAAGTAAGGAGCTAAGAGGTCGCAGAGTTCCGGCACACAGGCAGCCCACCTAGCCCGCTTGCTGTTGGGTTCTGATGCCTTTCCAGCCTGCTCAGCTCCTGTTCCTTGGCCAGCTGCCAGCGTTCCCTTCTCTGCCTCCCACAAAGGGCTGAGTAAGCTCGTAGAAGCAGGAGACCTGTGGCTGCTGAGTGCTGAAGAAGCCTGAGGTGAGGTACAGGTTACCTGCTGGGGCAGTCTTGGGCTCAGGCCAGTGATGGGGCCTTTGTGGCTAACAGTGAGCAGTCGAGGTGAGTACAGGTGGTGTTCTGGACCAGACACAAAGCACTGTAGGGACTTGAGAAAGGTTTAGGATGCAGACACGGGAGGCGAGAGGCCTTAGTGCTCTAGGGGAAGAATGGTAGGAGAAAAGAACGCAAGGAGGCCCTGCAAGCCTCTGTTTTGGAAGGACTGTCTGTGTGGGGTGAGATGTAGACTATAAGAAGACAAGCACGTTACTTAGGGGAGAGGAACTCTATTTTCTGTTTTTGGCTATGCTGAGTTTTCAGGGCTTGCAATAAAGCCAGCAGCCAGTATTCTAAAGCAAGCATCAATTTTAATTTATTCAGAGAAGGTTTAGAGAGATTCACTAAAAACTCATATTGAGATTCAGGGGGAAAAAAGTCTTTCGTAGAAGTCTTCCGAAGACAATATAGGTCCAGACGTGCAGCTTGCATAATTCTGGCATCTTCCTGAGCAAGTCGGATTTATGTTTATTTCAGAGAGTCCCTGACATTGTTTGTTTCTCTTGATTCTTGTTTGCAAAGTCGCTGACGGGTATCCGGAGCCAGTCATGTGGCCTTCCCGGCTGGAGACCGGGCCACCATTCCCACTGCCTGGTTGTGGGCGTTATGAACTGCAGCCGCCTCGTCTTGTGTTGCTGGGAATCGTCTCTTTGGTTGTGAGCTTGGCACGCCTTCAGAAGAATTGCGATTTGGGAGAGATTTCCATAGTTTATTTTCTTTGTTGTTAGACGATTTATGTTGACTTTCCATTTTAAGTCTGACAGCTGTAATCTTCAGACATTTCTTTTGGGGACAGTTTCTGTCCATTCCCGGCCTCTCAGATCCTCCGATGCTGGAGGACATAGCCAAAGAGCCTATTAAGCTTGTGCCGGGACTCTCCTTGGTCTGCCTGATCGTGGGCCCGCCTCTCTTCCCATCCTGCCTCATTTTCTTTCCTCCTGTGAGACACAGCAGAAAGGAACCTGAAGCAGAGGGACCTCGGTTTGGCGTGCTCGGGGTACCACCCATTGCGTACCTGCTTCTCTGACAAGGGTCCAGAGACTCTCGGGGCACGCTTCTGTATACACCACGTATTTTTATTCTCACTGCTTGCCCTCAGGTCTCAATTTCACCTGTGAAATGTGGACAAACCCACCTACTCGCTTTTCACACTCTCACACCCATGAGATCTAACAGATGAGAGAGAGGAGAGCTCTCGCAGATCGGATTTGCGAAGGTATTCAACTGATGCACTTCAGAAGCGCAAGTCTTCAGGCCTTTACAACGAGTTATAGTCCCCATTTTTGTTGTCGTTTTGTTACTGTTGTTTGTTTTGTTGTGTTTGAGACAAGTTTGCCCAAACGGAACTGGAACTTGTGATCCTTTAGCCTTAGCCTCCCAGAGAGCTGGATCACAGGTTTGTGCTGCTGGGCTCAGCTTCTCTTATTTTTGTTATTCTCGCCTTGGAAAGTATCTGCCAGCTCCTATTCCTATGCTCTCTCCACACGAATATTACTTATCACAAGGCTACCAGGTATGAAGCGCTGCAGTAGGCTCTTAATTGCGGAATCGTCCCTGTTCTCAGCCTTAGAAAGCCCGCTCAATGAAAGTGTCATCTTACAGACAAGGAATTAACCCTGGAGGAATTAAAATAGCCCTGATCCACGCAGTGAGTCAGGGATAGAAGCCGGATTGTAAATCAGGTCTGACGTCCACCTAGACTTCCACTTCCTGTCCTCGGCCACAGCGATTTCCGGCTTGGCCCTCCCCTTTTTAGTGCAACTTCTCTTTTCCCATCGCCCTTCCCTGCCCTTCTAGGAGCATCTTCGTCCCTAGCTTCGGAAGTGACTGGTAAACACTAAGTAGGTCAGAAATCGGGTTGGATGCTGCCCACAGGCTCTCCAGGTCATTAGCGTGGGAACGAGGCGGGGGTGGGGCGGTGGGTGGGTGGGGGGACAGGGAGGTGAGGGGTTGGCTGATCTGGGAACGTGCCTGTGGCTGATTGCTGCACCCCACGGGAGGTGACAGACCCACACCGTCCACCAGAGAGGCTCCCCTCTGCCTTTCACATCCCATGCCCTGGACTTTCCTTTTGGACAGTGATGTTTCCACCCGAGGCCTTGTCTGGGCGGGGGTGGGGTGGCCAGGCCTTGGCCAGAGGAGGAGGGGAGGGGGCCCAACAGGAAAGGGGGGATGGAAGAGGAGGAGACTCAGGAAAGAAAAGCAGCTGGAAGTCATCTGCTGGAGGCAGGCCAAGAAGGAGGCCCAGGCCCTGGGAAATCTGCAGCCTCCTGCTGCAAGCCACCCTCCCGCTTACTCCCCGGCCTGTGTCACTTAGGACAACCGTGAGTGGCGACTCCCGACGCTATAGGCCCTAGGATGTCCCAGGCGAGATGGAAGCCCCTGCTGGGAGAATATAGCTTCCCAGCTCTGAGGAACCAGTTGCCAGAACTTAAAATGTCCTTCCAAGTGTCACGGTTGAGATAGATAGATAGAGAGAGAGAGAGAGAGAGCGAGAGAGAGAGAGAGCGCTAGCCAGCCAGGCCCCTGGACACACATGACTTTTGGCCAGCTGGGCAATGTGGCCAGCAAATGTGTGGATTCTTCATGTTGGAAGAATAATATAAGTACTAGACCTGACAAAAGGAGAACTTGAGAAAGAACTCTAGTGTTTCCACAGCCTTGGTCTCCCTCCAGAGGAGCTCCTCGGAGGGCAGGAGCCCAGCATGGAGAGGGCAACAGGAAATGAGCTGGGTGGAATGGGCGTGGGAGACATCGACAGAACCTCCTGGGGAGGGTCTTCAAGCCATTGCAGGCTTGTTTTAAATTTAGAGAAAATTAGGTCATTCTGGAATCATCCTGGGATGTTCACGGGGTCAGGAGAAACTATTTTGGAAAATAGATCATATTATGTCATGTCCCTGCTTAAAGTTATGAGGGCTTTTGTTAAAATGAGAATAAGCCAGGACCTATAATCCCAGCACTGTAGGAAGCTGAGTCAGGAGGATTTTAAGCTTGAGCCTAGCCTGAGCAGTTAGCTACTTAGTGAGAATCTGTCTCAAAAATCAAAGATAAAAACTAAGGTGGTGATGTAGCTCAGTGTAAAAACCCTGGACTCGATCCCTAGTACTCTCCCCTGCCCCCAGAAGAACAGGTCTCAAGATCCCGCTACATCCTGCAAATGCTGCTGGCAGGCCCTGGCACATCTCATCGGCTGCGCCATAGGCTGCAAGCCATACTGTCTCTAAGTCCTGGAAGTGCTAAGTGCAGGCTCTTTGCATCTGGTGTTCCCTTTGCCTAGAAAGTGCAATTTTTGGTGAGTGGATAAAGAAAAAGGCAGAACAACCCATTTCCTCTGGCCAGAAACAAGGCAGAATAAATGAAGCCAGTTTTATTTATTGTTTAAAAAAATAAAAGAAAAAGTGGAATACATACACAATGGAATACAGCTCAGCCATGGAGATGCAAGCCTGCATTTGTAACATCATGGACGAGCCTGGCAGATATACTATCAAATTGATTAAGTCAAACAGATACAAACATTGTATGATCTCACTCATTTATGGAACCAAAAAGTCTGATCTCATGGAAATACATTATAGAATGGTGATTCCAGAGGTCGGGGGTGGTAGGCAGGAGGGTAGAAGGAAAAACTGCTCAGCTGGTTCGAAGTTAAAGTCAGCAGGAATAAGTTCTAGTGCTCTGCAGGTAACATTGTAGAAGTTTTTTGTTTTGTTTTGTTTTTGAGAAAGGTCCTCACTGTATAGCCTGGGCTGGTCTCAAACTCATGGCAATTGTCCTGCTTCAGTCTCCAACATGCTGGGAATAGAAGCAGACACCATCACCCCCAGTAATTTTTATGTGGTGCTGCAAGAGCAAACCCAGGGCCTTACACTTGCTAGGCAAGTGGTCTAACCACTGAGCAATGTCTCAGCCCTTCTGAAGTATGTATTTTTAAAATAGCTAGGACAGAGGACTCTCAGTGCTCTCACCACAAAGAAATGGTGAGCACGTGGGAGACGCTTGTGTCATGTGATCATTACACCTTGTGCACACACACACTCCCTTTCTTGTTCTCGCACCCATGGCCTTGCGGTGTGACTTTGCAGTTCCTGTCATGAGATGGACTCTGTTTCTCCATCGCTGGATTCTGGGCAGGATTTATGATTTGCTGTGTGTGTGTGTGTGTGTGTGTGTGTGTATGTGTGTGCATGCGTGCTGAGGATCTAACTCAGGGTCTTGAGCACAGTAAGCAGGCGTTCTACCACCCACACACACATCCTCAGCCTTATGACTTGCTTTAGTCAATGAAGTATGCAGCAAATATGTCACAAGCCAAGACTGGAAGTGTTCACACATCAAAGCTTGTCTGTCTGTTTTTGCTGTTCTTGGGAATCCTGCAACTACCACTGTGTCTAAAAGCTTGAGCAATCCTGTTGAATATTGAGGGACAGTGGCCCTGAGATTCTCTGCTCCAGCTGAGAGCCAGTAGAGACATCAGGCATGGAGTGAAGCCAGTTTGAGCCAATCACCCTTAGCTGAGCAGCCAACTAACTGCAAACACATGAGTAAGCCTCGCTGACATCAGCCAGATCTGGGCAAGGTCAGGAGAACCAGCCATTAGCATCAGACTTATAAGCAGTAAACCTTACTGCGTCCTAAGCCACAAAGTTTGAGGTAAATAGTTACTGTAGCAGAAATGAACTGATACAAGGAAATTAGAGATGGAAATGAAAGTTAAAAGAAGAACTAAATGAAAATGGAAGTTAAAAAAGGGAGGTTGTTGGAATCTTTCTCCCTCCTCTTTACATCTAGACCAAGAAGGGATCCCAGATCCTCTAGGGCAGTAGGTTTGCTCCTCTAGGGGATACTGCAGAGCCTGCCTCATAGTCTGATCCAAAGATGTTCAATACATATTTGTTTTAAGGAGCTGGAGGAGCAGCACAGTGATTAGAGTATTTGCCTAGCAAGCACAAGGCCCTAATTTTGATTCCCCACCACATAAGCACCACATAAGCTGGGTGTGGTGGCACATACCTGTAATCCTAGTACTTGGGAGGCTGAGGCAGGATGATTGCCCTAAGTCCAAGGCCAGCCTAGGCTACATAGTGAGTTCAGGACAAGCTTAGACTACAGAGAAAGACCCTGCCTCAAAAAAATCAATGCCTTAGGGATAATCTCTGCCCAATAAATTATAAAATAAGGCTTGGAAATTGGTTACTAGCTTAGTCTTCCTGTCATATGCCTTTGTGGTATTAAAAAGAATGGGATCCATGACTAAAACTCCTGTGGCAAACATGACTACTTAACCAGCCCAAGATCTTGTCTTACGCTCCTTTTTCTCTTGCTATGCTTTACTTCAGGGAGTAAAAGAGCTGGATATTCCATTTCCCAGGCTCCCTTGCAGCTAGCGATGACCACCTGATACAAACTAATGAGACATAAATGAAAGGGTGCCAGATTGTTACAGGGAAAAAAATAAATGAAATGTCTTTCTGGTAAAAGGGTCTCTGGGGGATGCTGCCTGCACTGCTCCTTCTCTTCCCCTGTGATGTACGTGTGACGCCCAGCACTGACAGATCAGCAGCAGGCCACTTTGATGGTGTGAGAGTCCAGGAAGATCACAGAAATCTTTCGATAGTTGAGAGTTCTTCCTGGCCTGGTGGTGCAGGCCTGTAATTCGAACACCTGGAGGTGAGGCAAGAGAATCACAAGTTTGAGCCCAGAACGGGCAACTTAACAGCAAGACCCTTGCTCAAGTGAACAACATAAACTAGCTGGAGATGTAGCTCATATGGAAGGCCCTGCATTGAATCCCTGGGCCCAGAAAAGAAAAAAGATAGTTGAGAGTTCTGCAAACTTTTGCATCCCATTTGCTGGTACCTCAACAGCTGAGGCAATATGGCAGAGGAGCATATAGGGCGCAGCTGTGAGGAGATGGGATGCTCTGGGACTGTAACAATCTACCCTTCTTACTCAAGATACTTTGTTTCCAGCTCTTGGAGGTTGTTGTAGTGTACTCATTTTATTAGAATAAGACATGTGACTGTTGTCTTCCCCCAAAATTATTGTAATAAATTTGGAAAACTATGTTGTCCAAAATGTGAACACTGCTTCCTTAGATGTGGCATTGGAGGGAATGTACAATTTGCACAACACTTCATGTCTCTAGTAAGACTTCTCAGCCCACTTGGGTTATGTGTTGAGGATTAGTTTCAGTTTCTGTGTGTCTTTGGTGCTTCATGATTCATACCATGTCTGACATTTTCTAAGTACATCTTCTGGCACCTTTTCCATTGAATTTGATAGGAGGGAACTGAGGCTTAGACATGTGATGTAACTTGCCCAAAGTCATATAGCTGATGCAAGATGGAACTGAGGTTGGAACTCAGATCTATTTGTCTCCTACCACCAGCTTACATGGAGGTCTCTGAACCACCCACATAGAAATCACCTCAAACACTTGTAAATGCACATTCCTAGGCCATACTCCAGACTCAACGGAAAGGTAAAGCTTCAACTTCTCAGCATGGGTCTTCATTCGTTTGTGCTGCTTTGATAAAAATACTTCCCGATGGATGATTTATAAACAATAGGCACTCACTGCTCACAGTTCTGGAGGCTGGAAAATCCAAGATCCAGGGGCTGCAGGTTTGCTGCGTGCTGAGGTTTCCCTGCCTCAGAGATGGCACCTGCTGTTGTGTCCTCGGGCGGCAGTAGAGGCAAACATTCTTTGCAGCCCCTGTTATGAGGGCACGAATTCTACTCAGCAGGGTGGAGCCTCACTCCCCCGAGGCCCTCCCCACCCGACGCTATCGCTTTGTGGATCAAACATCAACACGCGTATTGGAAGGGAGGGACGGGCCCATTCAGACAGCGCAGAGTTTAAAAGAATCCTTGTAATTTAGCTTTGTGCTAAAGTTAGGTTTGCTATGTAGCTTCATTGTGGGTCGGTCCTTCCCCACTAACCCGCCTCCTCCATTCTCCCCACGCACAGGGACACTCAGCCAACTTACAACATGCCAGGCTCAAGCCCACGCTGTCCTTTTTATATTAAATTTCCCCTCCCATTTGCCCTGCCTGGTAAAATTCCTTCTATTCTCCCAGGCTCAGCTCCTAAGCTGAGTTTATCTGAGAAGCATGTCCTGTTGCCCCGCCCCTGGCTGGTCACGTGCTCCCCGAGCTTGTCTTGGCGCTGGGTTGTTAGCTCCGTGCTCGCCAGCACGTCTGTATCTTCCGCTGTGTCTTCAGCGGGGGCATTTCCTAAGTTTTAATACATGTTTTCAATGATGTCAACTGATTTAAAACAATATTTTAAGTGTAAAAAAATTAATGATAAACTGAGTCTAACCTGATTCTACTAACCAAACCTTAAATAAACATATAAAGCAAAACAATTTTTTTTAAATCAAACAGGCCATAGGAAGAGGTAAAATATTGTTTCCTCAACTTATAAAGGGAAATTTAGAACGTTTTATTTTTAATGCCACTATATAAATGTAGATGCAAGAACAATTTAATTGGGCTGGGGGAAAGGCTCAGCGGTTAGAGTGCTTGCCTAGCAAGTGCTAAGTCAAGTGCTAAGTACCTGAGTTCTATTCTCCAGCATCACATAAACCGGCTGTGGTGGCGCACACCTGTAATCCCAGCATTCAGGGGGCTGAGGCAGTAAGATGGCTGTGAGTCCAAGGCCAGCCTGGGCTCCATAGTGAGTTCAGGACTAGTCTGGGCTACACAGTGAGAGTGAGACCCTGTCTCAAAAAAAGAAAAAAAGAGAACAGTTTACGTATTCATTTTTATTATGGAAAATTCAAACACCAAAGTGGAGAGGCTACCACAATGGCGCCGTGAATGCCTGTTCCCCAGCTCCAACAGTTATCAGAGTTGTGATGGTTGCTCATATGATGTAACTTTTGAAACATTTATTAATTCAAAAACAGAGTAGGAAGTAATTAATTTTATCAAAACATGCTGTGTGTCTTGTTGCAAAACCAGCTATCAATAGCCACCAGGGGACATCAGCGGCCACCTAGAAGCAGGAACTGAGGCTCAGTTCTGGGGCCTGCTGGAGCCTTGGCCTGCTTGGGAGGGGCCGCGGCAGGTCCTCCAGCATTTTGCCTTGCTGCTCACATTTGCTGGTAGCTGGTAGCTGGTTAAGAAACAGTTAAGAATGATCTTTAGGGCACAAGGTTCTCCAAGGGGAAATGGATGGTAGAGACAGGGCCCCAGTCCCCAAATGTAACAGAACACCACGGGTTCTTGGGGTTGCAAGAGCAAGTGAGGGAGAAGATGTGTTATCTGCTGGTGGAGGTCAGGTAGCTTTCCAACCTTGCCTTGCCTTGTGAAGATTCTGTTTTCACACGGGGAGGGAACATCAGGGCCGGCACATTTCCGAGCATGCCAGAAGGATTCATATTCCAGGAAGGATGGACAGAAGGCAGGAATGCCTCCAGTTACATCTGGTCTTCATTGTAGAGGAGGGGAAAGGTCCTCTGGTGCACTGGTCTGCAGCTGATGCAGGCTGAAGGCCCAGTTGGCTTCTCTAATAGCCCACCTAAGTCAGGCCTGCAGCCACAGGCCTGCAGTCCCAGCGCTCTGGGAAGCTGAGGCAGGGGGGTTGTAAGTTTGAACCCAGCCTGGACAATTTAACAATTTGGAGAGCCTGTCTCAAAATCAGAACTAAAGAGGCTAAGGATGTAGCTTGGTGCAAAGTCCATTGGCTTAATCTTCAGTCATCATATTTTAACATGTGTTCAATCTGTGACCTGCCTGTTTTTTTTCTGCCTTCTTTTTTTGGGAAGGAGGAAACCAAAGCATAAAAGCCAAGATCTTGGTATTTATTTATTTTTAATGCGGAAAGAAAGCAAATCCCAGGACGCTTACAAACATGGACCAGATACGGCCGAATTACTGTCTCTTACAGAAAACCCAGACCTGGGTTTCCTAGTTGACCTACACTGAGCCAACAGGGAAAGCAGCCCGTTGGCAAGGCGTGGAGTTAGAACTGCTGACTGGGCTCCTCCGCCGTCCCCGGAGCACAGGGCAGAGCTGGCGTCCCGGAGAGAGGGTGGCCTTCGCAGAATGTGCGGCTTCAGCTGGATGCCCGGAATGCCGGCCCCTCCCCACCGCCCGCCTCCCGGAGCTCTCCGGCGGGAGTCTGGCTCCACCACCTGGAAGGCGTGCCTGCTGCCGGGGCAGCCAGCGGAGAATCCGGCCGTTCTCCCTCCTCCACCGGGGGTAGCAGGGAGCGGCTCGCACAGCTGAAGGCTATTTGCTCGGCAAGCACGCCGATCTCCGATGTGTGCCGGGCTGGGTGAACCAGGAGGGAACCACGGCATCCTGTGGAACCTTCCGAGCCTGAGCGATGGCAGTACGCCAGATGCATTTCTCAGAAGTCTAAACATAAAGCGACTCTTGTCGCATAATTATTAGTAACTTCTATGAAAGTATTTCCGACTTGCACCTAATTACTTTGGTGTTAAGTTGCACGGGGCCCTTAGTAATCTACAAACATGTCACCGTGCCCTCTTCCCCGCGAGCAGAACGCGCGGCTTTTGCAGGCTGATGGGTTATATAACGAGCTGCATCTTTTCGGTGTTTATGCATGAGAGGCAACTGCTTGGGACGGTGGATGAGGTGTGGAATTCCAAGATTTTAATAAATACCACACGCTGGAAAAACCGAACTCTAGTGGTTTGGGATGGACGGGCCCTTTGCCAGCTGCCTGCCGGAGCGTTTGGATCCCACTCGGAGGAAGCGAGGGTGGCAGGAAGGGAAGCGGAGGCCAGGGCAAGCGGGCAGTGAGGGTGGCCTGCGCGTGATTATCCACTCGTTCCCGCCTCCTGTCCCCTGGGGTCCTTCTTCCTTAGGGTTCTGTTTTTACCTTCGTTCTCCAAAGCCTCTTTCAACACCCCTGGACTTAAGACAGGCACAGAGAGCGCGAAGGAGCTAAGTCGGGCCCAGGACGAGCCCGGTTCTCCACCAGACTACTGCGCTCCGCACCAGGCTGCCCTCCCACCTGCCCCGCTCACCCCTTCCTGCCCACTCATGTGCACAGGGCCACTCTCAGGCGGGAGGGGGCAGAAGAGCCACTTGGCACCGACTCGTGCCGGTCATGGGCTTCCTCTGTGGTCCGCTGGTGCACATGGGCCCCACACGGGCTCATGCATGCAGTCTTTACACCAGGGCAGTATGGCAGCGGCGTCAATTGCTAAAAGACCTTCAAAAAGGCTGAATTATTAGCCCTTGAAAATACCATAATTAAAACCCATGTGCCTCTTTCAGTTTGTCTTAGAAATATATCCAGAGCTCCTACAGGAAGCGCCCCAGCCCTGTCACCTTCTGAGCAGTCTTGAATGTTCTGTTCACACAGAGGCACTTACTTTTTTTACTTATTGGTGGTACTGGGTCTTCTTCACACGGAACTACTCCCCGCTCATTTTTATTTTTGATTTTGAGGCAGGCTTTTGCTAAGTTGCCCGAGCTGAGTGCGAATTTGGAATCATCCTGCCTCGGCCTGCCCGAGTGGTGGGACTCCAGGCCCCCTTTGACGCAGAGGTCAGGCAAGCCCCTGGCTGGAGGGAATTCGCCCTAGCGCCTCCCTCCGGACACGCCCAGGGGGAAACGACAGGGCCGGTCGGGTAGCGGCGCGCTCGGTCTCCGAGAAGAGCCGCTTTGTCTCTAGGCCGCCTGCACGATGTCAGCGTCACCTGGGGTCTCCGCATGGGCTGCCGTGGCACCCCACCCCTCCGGGCGTTTCCAAGCTCTCCCCTCCTCCCGGAAGCGCAGGCAGGTGTTGATGGTCAGCCGGCGGAGCCCGGTAGGAGTGCCGGCGGCCGCCCGCCCGGGACGCAGGGCTGGCTATATTGAGGGAAAGCGGCCACGGCCCCCGTCGGAGGCTTGCTGTGTCGTCCGTCGGTTCCCGGGAGCAAGCCGAGAAGGGCGGGTAAGGGTCAGGCCGGGCCAGTTCTTGGACACGTACAGCCTGTGGAAGGGAACTTGAGGGGAAACTGAGGCACACAGACAGCAGGCGTCAGGCCGCCCGGTTGGTTTGCCCGTGACACCGACAAGCCTAGACCTCTCTGTCCTGTTGTCGCCAAGGACCGTCGGCAGGCCTGGGACGGAACAAACGAGGGACAGGGCCGCAAAGGTAAGCGACGCCTGGCCTCCGTGCGCAGCAGCGAAGGACCCGAGCGGCGGCCGCGTGCCGTGAGGAGCAGGGCAGCCCGCTCGCGTTCCCAGGCGGCCGTGGCCGCGCGAGGGGTTCCAGCGCTGTCGCCAGGGTTTGTTTAATGCCGGTGAGTCCTGCCTCTGGCAGGCTGTGGCGAAGTGCCTGCCCGCTTTCCGCTGTTACAGCTACAACTCGTGGCAGATCCACGGGGACCCGCCCCCAACTGCTGTGTCACACGTGCCGCGCGCCTTGGCTCAGCGGGGGTAGTTTCTGAGCCACCTGTCGTTGAAGGTGAAGATACCGCCAGCGGTGACAGCGCCGCGTGGCGGCCCGTGCCTGGCAGCGGCCTGGCTATCCCGGAGGCTGGGCAGGGCGGCAGCGGCGGCTCGGCTCAGGGGAGGAGTGCCCAGGGCTCGCCACCGGCGCTGCCGTGAAATACGATAAAACATTTAGGAGTTCGAAGTCGAGTTTCCCAGTGTGGGCTCAAACTTGCTGTCCTCAGCCTCAGCACGCCAGAGCGCGGGGTGCCGGGCCTGCGCCGCTTGGCCGGGCTAGAACCGAGCGCTGCTGTCTGTGCACGGGTTTATGCCAAGTGAGCGCCGAGACGGGCAGCCGGGTTGGCGCGGCCCGCGGGTCTTGTCCCTCCGCCCAGCCGCGCCCGCTACGTGCCCACCAGTCGGCTGCTTGCTCTCTTCCGAAACCATATTTTGCACTGTAACTTGTCCACACTAAGGTGAAAATGGCTAAGAGTACTTAGGTCTTCATGAGCATTTCCGGGGCGGGGCGGGGGGAAAGCAGGAAAGTTCTTGTTCTGAGAGCTCTGAGCCCTCCTGAGGGAGGAAGTTCACATGAGCTACTAGGTTTACTTGTGGGATAATACTTTACGGTCCTAAGTCAGGACTTCCCTGTCCGTTTCTGTTGCGGCGTTGTCCCGTGCCCGACCAAGGCCGGATATGGCCGAGGCGGGGTGCTGGAAACTGGAGCCCTTTCTGACTTTTGGGTCTGAAAGTCCGAATGCCCAGGAAAGGTCAACCCCCTGGGCAGACGATCCCTCCGAGGTGTGGTGCCCGGCCTCCTGTCCCTAACACCCGGATGGGGTGCTTATGGAAGCTGGGTCTCTGCTGGCCCCGGGCTGGTGGGAGGGAGTCCGAGTGTTCAGATGAGAAAGGGCTGTTGTGGTGTAGCCGGGAGAGGCAGGTCGCAGGATTTGTTGGCCGAACCAGAGCTCATCTTACAGGTGATCATTGTGATGACAAGGGTAAACCAGGCCTGTCCCAGGAAAGCCAAAGTGTAGCCTGTGTGCCCGTCTGCGTCCTGTGCCTGCTCTAAGCACTGAGATCCTGGCGGGTAGGCACAGCCCAGGGAGGGTGTGGGGTTGAGGGTCGGGGGCCTGGCGCCAAGTCAAAGGAACACTGGTCATTACATATGGAAGCGGGTAGGAACAAGCCGACTGGAACCCACTGTAGGCCGCAGAAGTTGAGAATCTCGGTCATCCCGCCCAACCGCTAGGGCATGGCAAAGTGAAAACCAGCAACTGCTTACTGATCAGAAGGATGAGGTAAATCCGTGCCCGGGGAAGAACGGTGGTGCTCAGAGCCTGGCGGGGACAGGGCGCACGAGGGTGGAGGACAGGAGGTAGCGCTGGCTTTGGGAAAGGCCAGCTCTGAGGTGGCGCAGGGTCACCCCGGGAAAATCTCCCAATCGGCGGTTGTCTGCGCAGAGCAGTGAGGGGAGTGCTGGATGTGGGAACTGAAACCCCCAGGCTAAACAAACTACAGGCCTCAGGCCCGTAGAAAAGTTAATAGGCCTGAGTTTCAGCTTATACCCCAGATGGGCCTTGTAAACGCACCTGATTCTCATGCTCTGTAAATGTACCTGTGATCACGCGCTACACCTGCGTCGTGCTTGCTGTACCCACCCCTTCCCCGACCGCATAAAAACCCTGCTTCGCAGCGTCTCGGCGCTCTCCGCACGGATCCACTGTGTAGGTGAAGTCTGAGAGCCCGAGCTTAGGCCCGAATAAAAGCTCCTTGCTCTTGCTTGTGAGCTCGGTCCCCTGGAGGTCTTTGGGGAATATGCGAGCTGGGCTTAACAGGAACCAGATTTTTATCAGAAGTGACTGCCTTGGAGTGAGCGTCACCTGTCAGGGAAAGCTGGAGGAGCACTGAGTGAGTGGGCAGGGCGGGCAGGGGAGTCAAAGGGGACCGTGGAAGAGATCAGACTACCTGACCTTCAACACGGGTGGGCGCTTAAGTTAAAGGAGTGAGATTTAACTCCTCAGGAGGATGCGAGGAAGGAGGCCCGCCTCTGTCGCCAAGGGCACATGGTCTCCTGAGGTTGCTTACTCTAGTGTCCTAACATAATCTTCTTTTGGTAATGAGTGCCTTTACCCTTACTGATGTCCCCCACAGCAAATTATTTTGAGAATTTAAAAATATACAACAAAAAACAAAATTGTAGTGAAAAATCTAGATCTATCCATTAACATTTTATCTTTCTTTTACATTTTTTTTTGACACAGGGTCTTGCTACATAATCTCCAACTCACCACCCTCTTGCCTTAGCCTCCTGATTACAGATATGCATCATCACACTTGGATAACATTTTATTATTTTATCATTAATATATCTGTCTGTCCTTTACGTATCCCTCTACTCCTTTTCATTTCTGACCCATTTTTAAAGAAATTGCAGATACCCCTCAATTCCTCAGCACGCCAAAGTTGAGTATTTTTTTCTTCCTTCCTTTGTTCCTTCCTTCCTTCCTCTGTGTCTCTCCCTCTCTTTCTTTCTTTCCTTTCTTTCTTCATTTCTTTCTGCCTTCACTCTGTAGCCAAGGCTGGTCCTGAACTCACTATGTAGCCAGGCTAGCCTTGGATTTGGGAATCCTCCTGTCTCAGCCTCCCGAGTGCTGGGATTACAAGCATGTGCCACCATGCCCATCTTGTTTATGTGGTGCTGAGGAATCAAACCACTTGTTAGTCCAGGCTGGTTCTGAACTCACTTATATGTAGCCCAGGCTGGCCTAGAACTCATGGCAATTCTCCTGCCTCAGCCTCCCAAGTGCTGGGATTGCAGACTTGTGTCACCATACCTGGCTCATTTTTCTTTTAATATGAAATTAATTATACAAATACACAGAACTTAAGAATGTGTATGCACTGAATTTCTTCCACTTTATTATCAGATTTTCCAAATATATATGAAGTTGGAAGAACAGTCACCACTTAGATTGTACCCTTCATATTTTACTTGCTTTATCATAGTATTCATGCATTCATTTCTCTGTCCAACGATTTGTCTAATGTTTTAGGCATTTCAGGTATTTTATTTCCACTTAATCTTTCAGTGTATATATTAATAAAAGATAATTATGATTTTCTCTATCCTATGCAAAATTTATATGTAAAAGATGAGTTTTAAGTGTACATTCACTGAAAAATCTTTATGCAGGGACTTGAACCCAGGACCTCGAGCACGGTGAGTACATGCTGAGGATTTTGCTCTGCAGTCAGGCTGGCCCGGAACTCCCTGTGTCTGGGAAGTGCCTCTGACTTGTGATTCCTCTGCCTCAGCCCCCAGCAGTCCAGCGCTGGGGTTGTAGGCATGTGCCGCCCAGCAGGTTTACAAAGGCCTGTTTCACACAGCGTAGGATTTTACCATTGCTCTGTGGCAGGAGAAATGGGGCCAGGGCCTGCACACTGAGCTGCATTCGGACCCTGTTCTGTTGTTTATTTGTGACAGGGTCTTGCTGAGTCGCTAAGTCGCCCAGGCTTTGCTCAAAACTTGCCATCCTTCTGTCTCAATCTCGCAGGGTGCTGGGAGTATAGACCTACCTGGGCTGGCCTCTGCACAGCACTTTTTGTTCATACCATTTGTAACAGCAGTTGGCTTTGTGATTTGTTTTTTTTTTTATTATTATTACTGGGTAGCAGTCCACTGTAGGTTGATACTGAGTTATTTTTCTGTCCATTGGTGGATACCTGGGCTGTTTTTACTTTGGGGCTATAAATGTTCTTACATCAGTCTTTTTTGTGGATTTTTGTTTTCACTTCTTATGGATAAATGCCTCGGAATGGAATTGCTAAGTATAAGGGTAGATACATAGTGAGTTTTGTAAGAAACCACTAGATTTTTTTTTTTTTTTTTTTTTTGTCAAAGTGGTGATAACTGTGTCATACACTCATCAGCAGAGTGTTGGAGTTTCGGTGCTTCGCATATTTAGCAGAGTGTAAGATGGCCTGTCGTAAGTTTAGGCACTCTGGTAGGTGTGCAGGAATGAGTCACTGTTTTCAATTTGCATGTCCTTGAAGAATAATTTTAGTGAGCACTTTTTCACGTGATGCCTGGGTACTTGTGTATCTTCTTCAGTGATGTATTTGCTCAAATGTTTCACCAGCTTGAAAAATTGGCTGCTTATCACCATTGTTATATTGTAGAAGTTCTTCTCCTTTGTTTGATATATGATTTGTGTATATTTTCTCTCTGTGGCTTGCCTCCTCATTATCTTAATGATAGCTTGTGATGAGCAGACATTTTTAATTTTCATGAAATTGAATATGTTTATTGCTTTGGCAACCGACTTTGCCTACCCCCAAGTCACAAATATGTTCTCTCCTGTTTTCTACGAAAAGCCATAATATTATAGAGTTTATATTTAGATTATGAGTCATTTTTAAATTATGTTGGTGAATGGTGTTAGAAAGGGCCAGTTTTTTTTTTTTCCCTGTTACAGCACTACTCACTGAAAAGAATGTTCCTCCTATTTTAATTGTTTTGGGAGCTTTTTTTTGAAATTTAAATGACCATGTAAGTGCCTTCCCATTTCTGGGCTTTAGTATGTTTGATAAATCTATATTTGGATCTTCAAGCCATTACTACATTTTTTATTAGCCTATTTTATAATAAGTCTCAAAACCAGGTAATGTGCATAAATACCACAATTTATGTATCCATTGGTCTATTGATGGGTATTTTGGTGTCTTCCATATTTTAGCTATTGTTAGTTGTGCTGCTGTGAATATGGGTGTACATGTATCTCTGCTATGTGTTGTTTTTAACTCCTTTGGGAAAATTCCCAGAAGAGGTATTGCTGGATCAAAGGGGATATTTATTTCCAATCTTTTGAGAGACTTCCATACTCCTTTCCATAGTGGTTGTACCAGTTTACATTCCCACCAGCAGTGCAGGAGGGTTCCTTTTTCCCCACAGCCTTGCTAAGCACTGACGGCTATAAAGACAGGTTTGAGGCTTTTGTAGGTAAATGGATGTACTTTGAGACCATTGTGCTCAGTGAAGTTAATCAGAAGCAGAAGCAGAAGGTTAAATATCAAATGGTTTCTCTAGTATGAGAAACCCAGGTCACAACTGTGTCATAGAACTAATTGAGGGGACTAATGGGAACTTGAGAGAGGGAGGGAGTGAGAGGGTCGAAATGGGAGAGGGGAGGATTTCTAACTTTGCCACATTTTATATATATGTGCAAAATACTCAGAATCAGTATAAATATTATGCATTGCATTTATACATACCAATAAGATGGGGGGGAAACAAGTAATGTACCTACTTCAAATGTGCTATTTTTTCAAAATGCTTTGAGATATCCTTTTAAAAAAATTAAACCATCTTGTCAATTTTAAATTTTCCATTCAGAAACTTTGGGAGAGAATTTCCACTTATGTAAATGCTTTCAACTTCTCTGAATAATATTTTATGATAATTGCTTTATTGGTCTTGCACTGTGACTAAATTTATTCCTAAATACGTCAATTTTTTACAATTTTGAGTTAAATTTCTAGTGCAAGTTTCAACTATTTGCTTGCTAGTAATAAAAGCATAATTGTTTTTGTACATTTACCTTTAGCTGAAAATGCTGTTAAATTCACATTCTAAATATTGTCGTCTATAGCTTGTTTGGTTTTTTTGTTTGCTGTTGAGATAGGATCTTGCCATGTAGGCTCAGTTGACCTTGAGTTCCCTATGTAGACCTGGCTGGCCTCAAATTCACAATTCCCCCACCTGAGCCTCCCATATGCTGGGATTATGGGTGTGTGTCACCATGTCCGGTGTTTTTTTTTTTTTTTTTGGTTTTGTTTTGTTTAAATAAACAGATGTGAGGTATACAAACATAGTTTTACTTCTTTCTTGGTAAATTTTGAAAATTTTAATTCTAGTAAGGCTAGGACTTCCAGTAGAATGTGAAATGGGGGTGGTTATGGTGGACTCTCACTTCAGGGGAACATTCAGTATTAAACTACAGCAATAGATGTTTGAATACAATGATATTCTCATGTAATTTGAGGGGAGAAAGTTGTTGATAACATTTCTTATTCTTCTAGGATCTGCAGGTCCTACCAGATGTAGGTGGTCTGTCGTCCCCTTGTTGTGGGAGGCAGTTACCAATTGGGCTGCCTGGTCCTTTCATTTGTCCCCTCCTTGGTGTTTCTCTCACTTCCTGATTTCTGCTCTTGCCTTTCTTATTTTCTTTCTCTCCTTTTTTTTCAAGTTTCTAAAAAATGGAAACTTAAGTATTGATTTTACACCATTCTTTCCTAATAAAACCACTTCAAGCTGCACATTTTCTTTTGATATATTTTGCAAGTTTAGATCTCTTATGCTTTATTCTTCAGTTTAAGATATATTCTAATTTTGTTTTGATTCAGTTATGATACAGAAGTGCATTGTTTGATTTTCAAATATTTGGCGCTTTCATCTTTTTTGTTCCTAATTTCTAACCTAATTTCATTGCCAAAGAACATGATCTGTATGGTTTTAACGCATATCTCTTTATTAAGACTCACTTTATGGGCATGTATGTGACCTATCTTGGCATGTATCAGATGTGCGACTAAAACAGTTCTTCATATGTTAGGTGTGTTATTCTATGTGTCAGTTAGGTCAACGTGGTTGATCTTATTCAAACAATCTATGTTCATACTAAGGTTTCGGGGTTTTTTGTCCCATTTTGGTGTAAATTGATAAGAGATATTAATTGATAAGAGAGATTGATGAAATTGTATTATTCTTTTTAAAAATTTTTATTAACTTGCTTTATGTACTTTTGAAGCTTTTGAAATAGGTACAGGGCTGGAGAAATACCACAGTGGTGAGAGCGCTTGCCTAGCAAGCACAAGCCCCTGTGTTCGATTCTTCAGCAACACATAAACTGGGTGTGGTGGTGCACACCTGTTATCCCAGTACTCAAGAGGCTGAGGCAGGAGGACTGCTATGAGTTCGAAGCTAGCCTGGTCTACATATTGAGTTCAGGACTAGCCTGGACTATAGAGCGAGATGCTGTTTCAAAAAGAAAAAAGGAGCATGTGTTTTTCTGATAAGTTGATGATCAATTTAATGCTGTGAAATATCTCTTCATTTGTGGTAACACTTTTTTTTGAGACAGGCTCTCGCTCTGAAGCCCAGGCTGGTTCTAAACTCACTGATGTAGCCCAGGCTTGCCCTGGACTCAGGACAGTCCACATGCCTCAACCTCCCTGAGTGTTGGGATTACAGGCATGAGTTGCCATGCCCAGCTTTATGTGGTGCTGGGGAATCAAACTGAGGGCCTGGCACTTTGCAAGGAAAGTGCTTTAACGGCTATGCCATTCCTCCAGCCCTGTGGTAATACTTTTGAAGCCTATTTTCTGTAATCTTATTGCAGTCACTCTAGTCTGGTGTTTGCTGTTTGAGATATTTTTTATCTAATCACTTTCATCCTATTCTTTTATATATTTAGTTTTTAAAATGTCGTGCTGGGGCTGGGGGCATGGCAAAGCAGTTGGAATGCTTGTCTAGTGAGCACAAGGCTCTGAGATTGATTACTCAGCACCACACCAGCTAGGCATGGTGGCATACACCTATAAACCCAGTATCTAGAGGCTGAGGCAGGAGGATTGCCAGAGTTCAAGGCTGGTCTGAGATGCATAAGGAATTTACACCAGAGCAAGGCCTGTCTCCAAAACCAAATGAAATAAGACAACAAATCAATTTGGTGCTGCAAACTCATCTGCCTATTGATTACATTCAGCTTGGGAAATTAGTGCACAAATGTATCGCTTTTAGATCTTTTGCTTCTTTCTCTTCCTCACCCTGTTTCCTCTCCTTCATCCTCAGGTCTCCTTACCATTCCCTTCCCCACCCCTTCTGAGGTGTCTCCCTACTTCCAACCTTCTGTCTTGCATTTTGCTCTTTAAGTCATTTATATTTCGGATTTCTCATATAAGTTAGACTACGCAATACACAACCTTTTCCTCTGGTGTATCCGTTTTCTTACGAAAGCTTCAAATCTATCTTTATGACAGTGTAAAACCCCATTGTGTGTGTGTGTATGTGTGTGTGCATGTGCATGCATACATATATCTCACATTTTCTTTATCCGTTCATCCGTTGATGGATGTAAAGGCTGTTTCTAGGATTTAGCTAACATGAGTCATGCTGTTATAAACATGGATATGTGTCTGGAATATGAGGAATGAGCTTGGGTCCTTTGGAAAGATGTCCAGGAGAGGTACAGCTGGGTCAAATGGGATTTCTCTTTTCAGTTTTTTAAGGGCTCTCCATACTGATTTCCACACTGGTTGTATTAGCTTACAGTCTCACCAATAGTGTAAAAATTTTCTTTTTCTTCCTCAACCTCAGCAGTGTTTGTTGTTGACTTGTTAATGATAGCCATTCTTGTTGGAGTAAGATGGAGTCATAGTGGTATTCTGATTTACATTTCTCTGGTGGCCAAAGATGTTGAACTTTTGTTCATATACTAATACTTTTTTGCCATTTGTACTTCTTTTTAGAAGCATCTATTCATGTCAGTTGCCCCTTTTTTTGATTGGATCTTCAAAAAATTTTTTAGTTTTTAAAAATATAGTCTAGTTATTAGTTTATTAGTCTGCTATCCAAGGAATAGCTGTCAAACATTTTTGATATCTTTGCTATGCAAAAAGCTTTTTTTTGAGACAAGGTCTCACTCTATACTCAAAGCTAGTTCTGAACTCACTATGTAGCCCAATGTGACCTCAAACTCAGAGTAGTCCTCCTGCCTCAGCCCCTGCAAGTGTTGGGATTACAGGCGCACACCACCACACCCAGCTTATGTGGTGGGAGGGGATAGACCTCCGGGCCTTGTGCTTGCTAAGCAAGTGCTTTAACTGCTGAGTTATTCCCCATCTCTCCAAAAAACTTTTTAATTTGATGTCCCGTTTGTTGATTCTTGATGCTATTTCTGCCATTGGAATGCTATTCATAAAGTCTTTTTCCTGTCCCTATGTTTCTAGGGTTTTACCTATTTTGTATTAGAGCATGTAGAATGTTTCTGTTTTGATGTCTAGTTCTTTGATACAGGGTGAAAGATAAGGGTCTAGGTTCACTCTTCTGCAAGTGGATAACTAGTTTTGTCGGCACCTTTTGCTAAATAGATTATCCTTTCTCCTGTGAATGGTTTTGACCTCTTTGTCAAAGATCAGGTGGCTGAGGGAGCTCAGCATCGTCTCTGTCTCCTCAGCTCTGTTCCACTGATCCTTCTCCTGTTTTTGTGCCAGTAATATGTACTTTGAATCATGGGCATTTATAATGTAATTTGAAACCTAAGATTGTGGTATCTTGTGCTTTGCTCTTGTTGCTCAAGGTTGCTTGAGTGATTCTGGGTCTTTTCACACAGACTTTAGAGTTGTTTTTTTTCTAGTTTTGTCAAAAAACATTGTTAGTGTTTTGACTAGTGCTGCATTGAATCTATACAAGGATTTTGGAAGTTTTGCCATTTTGACAAGGTTGGTTCTTCCTATCCAGGATCATAATATGTCTTTTCATTTTCTAAAGTCCCTTTGATCTGTCAAGGTACTATAGTTTTCACTGTAGCTTTCACTTCCTTGGAAGGGTTTATTCCTAAGTATTTAATTTTTTGTAGCTATTGTGAATGGGGTTGTTTTCTTGATTTCTATCTCAGTAAGTTCATTGTTGGTGGAGAGAGGCACTAATCATTTCTGTTTATTGATTTTATAACCTGCTACTTTGTTTAATTTACTTATTAGAACCAAGAGACCCCTGGTAAAATGTTTTGGATCTTCAATGTAGAGGATCATATCATCTATGATTAGAGATAGTAGAGAGGATCATATCTTCTGTAATTAGAGATAGTTTAATTTTATTAATTAATTTATTTTAATTTCTTCCTTACATATTTGTATTCCCTTTGATTCTTTCTCCTGCTTGGTCACTCTGGACAAAGTTTCAAGTACTACATTACACAGGAGTGGTGACAGTGGACACCTTTGTCTAGTTCCAGATTTTAAGGGGAATGCTTTCAGTTGTTTTCCATTTGAAATGATGTTGGTGGAGGAATTGGCATAAATGACTTGTATTGGTTTCAGGTAAGGTCATTCTATTTTCTTCATAATTGTTGTGGTTTGGATCTGTAATGTCCCTCAAAAGGCTTGTGTGTTAGATGCTGTTAAGAGGTGGAGCCTGGTCAAAGGGTGAAGAATATTAGAGGTTGACCAGGAAGGGACTGACTGCCCAGAATGGTAACTCTGCCCTTCTCCACTGCTATGGTTTAGCTCTAGAATGTTCCCTAAAAGCTTCATGTATTTGCTTGTAATGGTGTAACTGTGGAACCATGTGCTTTTGGAGGTAGGGCCTGGCTGGAAGGGGTAATTGCCTGGGGCTTGCTCTGTAGGGATTTGTTGAGATTGTTGGGGAGGGGAGGATGCTTAGAGCAGAGCTTTCAGGTGTGTGTTGTTGATTTGTGGGCCAGGAAGTGAGGGGAGATACCCCCTTGGGTGTGGAGATTGGGGGCCCAACTGGCGGCTTAAACTAAGTACAACAAGGAAGAAGAAACATTGTTGCAGTTTCTTTGTGGGAAAGTTCTAGACTTGCTTGAGTCTCTAGGCATCAATTTGGGCCTGCTTCACTTGGTTTCTACCTGCAATGCCATAAGACGCTCTCCTGCCTCTGCTACATGCTTCCCCCATTGCTGGCTTTCCAGGAGTGGACTGTGTGAAACCTTCAGAAAAAGTGAGCTAAATAAATCTTTCCTCCCTTAAATTGTGGATGTCATGTTTTCTGTCACAGCAATGAGTAAGTAACTAAGACGCTCACTTGGCTGGCTGCTATGCTGAGACCAGCTCTTTCTCTGGATGCTGTCTCCACCATGTCTTCTATCCTTGCTGGTTGCCCACAAATGAACTGTGGCCTTTCTGAAGCTGTGGGCTAAAGTAAATCTTTCCCTTAAGTTGTGGATGTTGGATACTCTCTCCCAGCAAGAAATAAATATCTGAGACAAAAATTGGTACCAGAAATGGGGTCGTTGCTGTGACTTTACTGACCACATAAGTTTAGAGGCCATTGGAACTGGTTTGCAGGAGAAATTTGGAAAGGGTTGAAGGTGCCAGCTGGAGCTTGATGAGAGAGTCTGGTCTGAGCTCAGAAAACCAGAATGCTGATACAGGTGTGGTTTATAAAGGCCAAGTTCAAGAAGTTTCAGATGGAAGAAGGACTTTATTGGCAATTGGTCCAAAAACTATTCATGCTATGCTGTGACCGAAAGCGTGTCTGCATTTTGCTCTTCTCCAGAGACTTTACCTGAAACTGAGATCCAGGGTGGTTATTAATCTGGAAATCTTAAGGCAACCCACTGTTTATAATGTCATCTGGGTACTTCTTGCAGCTTTTAGTCAACTTTATAGTGAAAAGCAGGAAAAAATGGCAGAGAAAAATGATGTAAAAAGTTTTTACTTTTGCCAGACTGAAAGAAGCTTCAGAGGTGGAACAGAAGAACACAGGGAAGGTAAAGAAACTAGCATCAGGAAGAAGCCAAGTACTTGCAATCAGGACTCTAAAAAAGACACCTTAAGGATGTGCCAGGAATCAACAAAACCCCACCCTTTACCAATTAGAGGGTGAAAAGGTAGAAGATCTTGCCCTGACAGTAGTACCCCAGGGTATCCTAAAGAGCCAAAGAGAAAAATGTGACGAAGTTCAATCATATAAGAACTCACAGGCCTGATTTTCCAAGGGGTCATGCTACCACTCAAACCAGTGGCAGACCTTGGTAACATCCACATGGTCCTGGCTTTACAGGCTTCCAGATTGCAAGAGTTATGAATTCATGGAGGCTTCAACCCAGATTTCAAAGAAAGGCCTTGGAGGCCACACAGTGTGCCCAAGGATGGCAGTGCATAAAGTTGTGAAGGAGAAGCCTAAGGTGCAGTGGAAACCCTGGAAATTTGGAGAGGCCAGAAACAAGGATTGTCCACTGGGAAAAGCTATAGGCTGTAAGCAGACCCAGGTGAAGGAGAAAAGATGGAGGTTGTAGCCAGAGGCAATGCTGTAGGGGCAGGGCCACCCAGGCCCTTTGAAATTCATATCTTGCCACAGTTTGTCCATGGTGTTGGGCACAACTGTAGAATTTAATGGAACTGAAGGATTTGGTTATTGTCTTGCTGGGTTTCACTCCTACTTTGGTTCAGTTGCTTTCTATCTTCCTATTCCTCTCTTTTGGAGTGAAAATGTTTATGCCATACATGTTGGAAATGTTTAACTTTTCTTTGATTTTCACAGGGGCTCACAGCTAAGAGTTTGCCTTGCATCTCAAATGAGACTTTAGACTTGGACTTTTTAGCAGTGCTGGAACTGTTAAGATTTTGGTAGATCTTCAAAAAGGATTAAATGCATTTTACATACACGAGTCTTTTGTGGGCCAGGGTGGAATGTCGTGGTTTGGATCTGAAATGTCCCTCAAAAGCCTCATGTTTTTGGATGCTGTTAAGAGACAGAACATGGTGGGAGGGGGAATTCTGGGGCTTAACTCAAAAGGGACAGATTACCTGGTAGGGTAATTCTACCCCACCTCACTCACTTGGCTGCTGTGTCATGAGCAGTGCTTTCTCTCCCCCCCCCCCATTTTATTGATATGTATAAGTGCAAAATTTAAGGTTTACAATGGAGTTTAATGGAGTTATTTTGTGCACCTACATTTCTTGTCAAGGTGACAAGGGCTTTCCCACTCTCCTTTTGTCCCTCCCCCTATCCACCCCTCCTTACCCACCCACCCTACCTCCTTGGTTCACTTTGTTTTTCGTTTTAAGTTCTGTAAGAGTTGTGATCTGGGACTCTCATATCAGAGAGACCATTCAGTGTTTCACATTCTGCTTCTGACTCACTTCACTAAGCATGATGTTCTCAGGTTTCTTCTATTTGCCTGCAAAAGCCTCCATGCTGCTGGACTTTATAGATGCGTAGTATTCCATTGTGTATAAATACCACAGTTTGCGTATCCATTGGTTTGTTGATGGGTATTTTTTTGGTGACTTCCATGTTTTAGCTATTGTTAGTTTTGCTGCTGTGAACATGGGTATACATATATCTCTGTGTGTTGTTTTGGCCTCTTTTGGATATATTCCCAGGAGGGGTGTCGCTGGATCAAAGGGGATATTTATTTCTAGTCCTTTGAGAGATCTCCACACTGCTTTCCAGAGTGGCTGAACGAATTTACATTCCCACCAGCAGTGCAGAAGGGTTCCTTTTTCCTCACATCCTTGCCAACACTGATTACTATTTGACTTGGTGATATAGGCCATTCTCTCTGGAGTGAGATGGTATCTTAGCGTTGTTTTGATTTGTATTTCTCTTATGGCTAGAGATATTGAACCTCTTTTCATGTATCTATTGGCCCCTTGTACTTCTTCCTGAGTGAACTGCCTCTTCATTTCATTTGCCCACTTTTCAATGGAATCCTTTATTTTGGTTGGCTTACTTTTCTTCAGCTACCTGTATATTATAGTTATGAGCTTCTTATCTGAGATGTTGGTGGTGAATTTTTTTCCAAGTCTGTTGGTTCTCTTTTTACATTGTTGATAGTTTCCTTTGCTATGCAGAAACTTTTTAATTTGATAAGATACCATTTGTTAATATGGGGACAATTTCTTTTGTTTTTGGTGTCTTGTCAAGGAAGTCTTTGCCTACCTCTATATCTTTTAGATATTTGCCTAATTTGTCTTCTAGGAGGTTCAGTGTTTCACTTTTAATGTCTAGGTCTTTGATACACTTTGATTTGATTTTGGTGCATGTTGATAGGTGTGTGACTAGATTCATTCTTCTACATGTGGATGACCAGTTTTCCCAGCACCATTTGTTGAACAGGCTGTCCTTTTTCCATTGTATGCATTTGGCCCCTTTGTTGAAGATTAAGTAATTGAGGGTATTTGGGTTTGTCTCTGCATTTTCAGTTCTGTTCCACTGGTCTATCTGTCTGTTTTTGTGCCAGTACCAGATTGTTTTTACAACTATGGCTTTATAGTACAGCCTGATGTCTGGAACTGTAATGCCTCCTGCCTTGGTCCTGTTGCTCAGGATTGCTTTGGCTATTCTTGGTCTCTTTTGGTTCCATATGAATTTAAGAATTGTTTTGAGTTCTTTGAAGAAACTTGTAGGTATTTTGATAGGAAATGCATTGAATCTATATATCAGTTTCAGTAGTATCGTCATTTTGACTATATTTTGCCTATCCAAGAGCAGGGGATGCCTTTCCATTTTCTAATGTCTCCTATGACTTGTTTCTTCAATATAATGTAGTTTTCTTTATATAAGTCCTTCATTTCCTTGGTTAGGTATACTCCTAGGTATATAATTTTTTTCTGAGTTATTGAGAATGGAATTGTTTTTCTGAGTTCTTGCTCAGTAAGTTCATTGTTAGTGTAGAGAAAAGCTATTGATTTTTTAGTGTTAATTTTGTAGCCTGTGACTTAGCTAATTTTTAAAAAATTATTTCCAGGAGTTTCATAGTGGAGTTTTTAGGATCTCCCATGTAGATAATCGTATCATCTGCAGATAAGGAAAGTTTGACCTCCCCCTTTCCAATGCAGATTCCCTTTATTTCATTTTCTTGTCTGATTGCTATGGCAAGTGTTTCAAGGACTATGTTGAATAAGAGTGGTGAGAGTGGGCAGCCTTGTCTTGTTCCTGATTTGAGAGGGAACAATTTCAATATTGCTCCATTTACTATGGTATTTGCAGTAGGCTTGGCATATATAGCTTCTATGAGTTTTAGGTAGGGCCCTTCTATACCTATTTTGCTCAGTGTTTTTATCATGAAGGGGTGCTGGATTTTGTCAAAGGCTCTTTCTGCATCAATAGAGATGATCATGTGGTTTTTGTTTTCACTTTTGGTGAGATGGTGTATTACATTGATTGATTTATGTACGTTGAACCAACCTTGCATCTCAGGGATGAAGCCCACTTGATCATGGTGTATGATCTTTCTGATTACTTGTTGGATTCTGTTTGCCAGAATCTTATTGAGGATTTTTGCATCTATATTCATTAAGGATATTGGTCTATAATTTTCCTTCCTGGTTCTTTGTCTGGTTTTGGGACTGGTGTGATGCTAGCCTCAAGAAATGAGTTTGGTAGTATTCCTTCGCTTTCTGCTTTATGAAATAGTTTGCGGAGTATTGGAGTTAGTTCTTCTCTAAAGTACTGAAAAAAATTCTGCTCTGAATCAATCTGGGCCTGGACTTTTATTTGTAGGTAGAGCTTTTATTACTGCTTCAATTTATGTGTGTGTGGTGGGGTTGTTCAAGATTTTTATTTTTATTTATTATTTATTTATTTATTTATTTTTGAGACAGGGTCTCGCTCTGTGGTCCAGGCTGGTCCTGAATTCACTTCAGAGCCCAGGCTGGCCTTGGACTCATGGCAATCCTCCTGTCTCAGCCTCCTGAGTGCTGGGATTACAGGCATGCGCCACCACACCCAGCTCATTGTTCAAGATTTTTATATCTTCCTTATTTAATTTTGGTATTTTATATGTATCTAGGAAGTTGTCCATTTCTTCCCAGTTCTCAAATTTGTTAGAATATAGGTGTTCAAAGTAATTTCTTATAATCTGGATTTCTGCAGAGTCTGTTGTAATTTCACCCTTTTAATTTCTAAGTGTGCTAATCTGTGCCTTTTCTTTCCTTTGCTTAATGAGGTTAGCAAGAGGTTTGTCAATTTTGTTAATTCTTTCCAAGAGCTAGCTCTTTGACTCATTAATCTTTTTGTTGTCTTTTTAGTCTCAATCTCATTTATTTCAGATCTGATCTTTGTATTTTCTTCTCTTCTACTGCCTTTAGGGTTAGGTTGTTCTTGTTTCTCTAGATCCTTAAGGTGCATCATTAGCGAATTTATTTGTGACTATTCTGTTCTTTTGATGTGTGCATTTATGGCTATGAATTTTCCTCTAAGGACTGCTTTCATTGTGTCCCACAGATTTTGATATGATGTACTTCCATCATCATTTAACTCTATGAAGTTTTTGATTTCTTCCCTGATTTCTGCCGTAATCCATTGTTTGGTCAGTAGTAAATTGTTAAGTCTCCACGTGTTTGTGTGTTTTCTTCTGTTTCTGCTGCTGTTAAGTTCCAGTCTTATTCCACTATGGTCTGAGAGTATGCAAGGAATTATTTCTATCCTTTTGTACTTATTTAAGGATGACTTATGTCCTAGGATGTGGTCTGTTTTAGAAAATGTTCCATGTGCTGCTGAGAAGAATGAGTATCCAGTCGTTGTTGGGTGGAAGACTCTGTAAACGTCTGTTATGTCCAAGTTTTCTATAGTGTCTTTCAGCAGCTGTATATCTTTGTGGATTTTTTGTCTGGTTTATCTATCTGTTTGTGATAGTGAGGTATTAAAGTCCCTTACTATTATTGTATTGGGGCCTGTGTGCCCTTTCAGATCTAGTAATTTTTGGTTAACATAATTAGGTGCTCTAGAGTTGGGGGCATATATATTGATAATTGTGATTTCTTCCTGTTTTAGTGTTCCTTTAACCAGTATGTAGTGGCCATCTTTGTCTCTCTTCACCTGTTTTCTTTTGAAATCTGTTGAGTCTGAGATTAATATAGCTACCCCTGCTTGTTTTCTGGGTCCTGTTGCATGAAATACTGAATTCCAACCTTTTATTTTCACTCTATGAGTTTCCTTGTGGGTGAGGTGTGTCTCTTGTAGACAGCAAAATGTGGGTTGCTGTTTTTTGATCCAGTCGGCTAGTCTGTGTCTTTTGATAGGTGAGTTGAGGCCATTCATGTTTAGGGTAATTATTGAGGTATGTTTGGTGTGTCCTGCCATAGTTTTAGTTTTTCCATGTTGTTTACTGGCTTTTCTTTTTTCTCAGCTCATTCTCTTCTAGCTTTTGTCTTGTGTTTTCTGTGGGGTCACTTGTGTCATTGGTTTCTCTTTCACTGTCCAAGTTTCCTTTGAGAATTCTCTGCAGTGATGGCTTAGTGGCTCCAAGTTTCTTTAAGCTTTCTATATCATGGAAAATTTTAATTTCTCCCTCTAGTTTAAGAGATAGTTTTGCTGGATATAGTAGTCTTGGTTGGAATTTGTGTTCTTTTAGTGTTTGAATGATGTTGCTCCATGATCTCCTGGCTTTTAGAGTCTGGGTTGAGAAGTCTGAAGTTATCCTGATGGGCTTACCATTGTAAGTCACCTTCAGCTTTTTCTTACCACTTTCAGTATTCTCTCTTTGTGCTGGGCTTCTAGTACTTTGATTATGATGTGTTGGGATGAAGTTCTCTTCTGATCAACGTTGTCTGGGGTTCTAAATGCCTACATTAGCTCAATGTTCATTTCTCTTCTTATATTTGGGAAGTTTTCTTCCACAATTTCCTTGAATAAGCCTTTTGATCTTTTTGTTTTGACCTTGGTCTTCTCTTGGATTCCAATAATTCTCAGGTTGTTCCTTTTCGAATCGTCTATCAGTTGTTGTAATGATTCACTTTCTTCCTTCTTTGCTTTGTGGTCTTTATGGTCTTTCCATTCCCACTCCATCATTTTGTCTTCTAGGTCTGATAATCTATTTTGAAATCGTTCAATATTGTTGCTTATTGTGACCTGTGTGCTTTTCACTTCCTGTATATCTGCATTTATTACGTCTCTGTTGTGTTCTTCCCTCATTTCTTGTATGGTCTTCATTATCTTCTGGTTCATTTCTTCTTTGATCTCCTCTACTTGCTTCTCAAAGCCTGCTTTTAGCTTAGCTAGGTCTTGGTGTAGTTCTTGCTGTATGAATTTTATTTCCTGCATTAATTCCCATTTTAATTCCTGCTTTAATTTGATGTATTTCTGGGCCCAGAAGTTACTATAATTTTTGTCATTTTCATCTTTAGATTCTGCATTTTCTGGATTTCTAGTATGTTATTCTGGTATGTCAAGACTTTTTGAAGGAGATTTATTTCCATGTTTCCTCATGGTTCTGTTGTCTTTGGTTGTCTCTGCTTGTCCCTGGGTTTCCCCTAGGGACTCACCCCGGCACGGCTTGCCCGAGGCTGGGAGCTCACAGCCTCTGCGCTGACCACCTCTGAGAGGAGCGGGGGAGATGGCAGCGAATCCCCCTAGGTCTAGTCTAACGTGGCTCTACCCGGTACTGGCAAAACCAAGTCTCTGTGCAGGCCTCCGCTGTGAGGGGTGGCAGGGAAGGTGGCAGGGAGTCCCACCAGTCTATTCCAGAGAGGCTCTGCCCGGTGCTTCCAAAGCCCAGTGTCCACGCAGGCCTCTGTTGTGAGGGGCAGTGGGGAAGTTGTCTGGAAGTCCTACCAGTCTCCTCCGGAGCTGCCCTGCATGGTGCTAGCCGAGCCCAGGCTCCGCCCACCCATGCTTTCTCTTACTACCCCCCAGTGCCATGTTTTTCTTCCACAAAAATGATCTGTGATCTTTTGAAATTGTGAGCTAAAATATTTCCTCCCTTAATTTGTGGATGTTAGGTATTCTGTCCCAGCAAGAAATAAATAACTAAGACAAGAATTTTAATCATGATTGTATTGGATTTTGTCCGCCTTTTTCTGCATCTATTGATATGATCATGTGGTTTTGTCTTTGCTTCTGTTGATATTATCCACTACATTTATTGACTTGTGTGTGTTGAACCATCCCTGCATCCCCAGGATTGAAATCCTGGTCATATGTGCATGATCTTTTTGATCTTTTTGTTGCATTTTCTTGCTAAGTATTTTGTTGAGTACATTTGCATCTTTGTTTATTAAATAAATTGGTCTGTAGCTTTCTTTTTTTGTTGGTCTTTATCTGGTTTTGATATTATGGTTATGCTGGCTTTGAGGAATGAGTATGTCAATGTTCCTGCATTTTTGATTGCTAGGAAGAGTTTGACAAGAATTGACATTAAATCTACCCTAAAACTCTGATAGAATTCTGGAATTCTGCAGCAAATCCCTCAGATCCTGAACTTCTTTTAGTTGAAAGTGTTTTTATTATTTCTTCTATTTCATTGTTGGTTGTTGGTTTATTCAGAAGTGACTGAGCCTGCTCAGTCACTCAACGGGTACTCGAGTGGGAGAGTGCAGATTGAAAAAAACAAAAAACATAAACTCTTGCAAGGGACCAGTGTCTTTCCCTGCAAAAGACACTTTATTTTTTAGTTTTTCCTCTTATACCCCAGTTGTTTACCAGCTTCTACATTTCCTTATCAATGCTTGTTAAGAAAAGAGCAGACCAAGGTGTGAGGAAAAACATCTGGCTTTAAAGTACATTTAGTAAGTAATTCTTTGTAGGAAGGAACTCTGCGGAGGTCAGGAATGCTGACACTCTCCTGGCCATGAGGGCCCCAACATCTCCCCTTTTTTATTTTTTAATTGCAAGGCTTTCTCGGTGGAGACTGTGCCTGTCTTAGGTTGTTCACCTTACAGTCAGGACTTACCGGTCATCATACTACGTGCAGTGTGTCATGTATCCTGTCTTAGGTTGCTCTAACTGTAGAGAAATCTTACCCGTCTTTGACTACCAGCCTAATTACACCAGAGCCAGGGGGTTTGCCACGTAGCTTAAGACCATAAATGTTAGCAGTCAGAGTTTGTAAACCTTCCATTCCACTGTGAACAATACAAGGAAGAATCAACATAAAATTAATAACATTCCTCCCAATACAATCAATCCATACAACATGTGGGAAAAATCTGACCAGGAGGGAAATATATCCTTTAACTGACTAAGAATATAAGAATATCAGCAGCAGTTTGTGCCGCATCAATATTTAATGGCGTAGAATCCTTTAAACTTAAAATCTCCCTGTGTAATTCTCATAAGTCTAGGGAAAAGTTCTCATGACTCCAAATACCTTGTAAATGTTGCTGAACTTTTTCCCATCCATGGGTGCTCTCATTATAAACCTTAGAAGTAACACAAATCCATTCAAAATGATCATGACTTTGTAAATGAGACCTAACCTTCAACCCTTGAATTTGATCTCCCAAATAATCTACAGTTGAAAACAAAGCATCTAATTTTTGCTCTATCTTTAAATCAACATCTTCTTGAATCCCTAAGGTCTGAGTAACATTTTTAGTCAAAACATTAACATATTGAGCCGTCTGAATTTCTTGAGTCAGGGCAACAGCAGCAGTAGCTGCAGTGGCAATGACTGTAATTAACGTAACAATTCCAGCAATAACTAGCCCAATGACTCTTTTTTGGCGACTCAATGCCTTTTTAAGTTCAAGCAATATCTGAAGTCTGGGATCAGAATACCATTCATTACTAACATTTATAGGAAGCAGTACAAAAGATGGTTGTTTTAAAATCATTACCTTAGTCTTCCTAGGAAGGTTAGCAATACAATTAGTCAAGTTACAATTAATACAGGTAACATTAAATTGTCCATTATCTTGCCATATAATAGTCAAGTTGCCTACCAATAATACATAAGGAGTGTCAACACAAGCAGTTACATTTTGTTTAACAAGCATATTTGTAGGATAAGGTTCTATTTCATCCATAGCCACCCCCAATTTCCAAATGTACAATTGTCTCTGTCCATAATCAGACCACCACATTCCCATCAACAGTGCGTGTTTTGCAACACTGGAGGAGGAAGTGGTCGAGGAAGAAGTATAAGAGGAAGATATGTCTGGTGAATTTGACCAGTCCAAGATATAGTGAGAAGTCCCAATTATATTAGTCTGAACAGCCTTTTCACCTACACATCTCTGCCATGGTACAGTCTTATTAGAATATTTAGGAGCTCCGCAGGGATGAAAAGCCTGTGGATGTGATTCAGAGTCCATATGTTCCAGTCCTGTAGGAAGAGAGAGATGGGCTCCCCTTACCGCAGATGGGCAGGATGTTATGGACTTCCCTTGTCTGGTGCTAAGAGTGACAGCGATGCACCTGGAGACAGAGTCTTGCTTCACAAAACACAGAGGTATTCCGTGTCCTATGCCTGTATAATTATACATTTTACTAATTTGTTCCATACCACATTAAACAGGTGGAAAATTGAGCATTCTGGTGTCATTAACAAAGACCATAATTTCTCCTTGCTCCCACGTGGCAGGATGTAACAAAGGAGGGTCAGGAACAAAAGCCCAATGAATTTTTTCCTTACTCTCCAATATCAGCATCATCATCAGGCTCAGCAGCCACAGGAACTTGTTCAGCGGTCTGGACTAGTCGTTCAGGAAGCCACCGTGCGCCATCTTCTTTCTGAGAAAAAAACACAAAACATGCCCTCATCCCCATATAAGCACGGGGTCGGGTCCATTCCATTTTCCAGTCATTGGATCTTTACAAGGAACATAAGCAGGATGCATATTAGTTTGAGGATGCCAAAACCTATCTGCTGCAGAATGTCCCTTAGCATCCAAATTTTAAAAATTTAAGACAAAAAGAGCTTGTGCTAATTGATTATGCAGTCGGGGGTTATAATTCCCCATTTTTAATTTTTTCCAGTTGAACTTTTAATGTTCCACGAGCATGTTCAATAATTCCTTGGCCTTGTGGGTTGTAGGGTATTCCAGTTTTATGGTTAATATCAAAAGACCGGCAAAAGAATTGAAAAGCTTTACTTGTATAGCCAGTACCATTATCCGTTTTAATATGTTTTGGAACACCCATAACAGCAAAAGCTTTTAAACAATGAGCAATTACATGTTTTGCAGCTTCACCAGTAGCTGCAGATGCAAAAAGAAGTTCTGAAAATGTATCTATGTTAACATGAACATACTTTAAAGGACTAAATTCAGAAATATGTGTGACGTCCATTTGCCAAAGCTGATTAAGAATGAGCCCATGAGGATTTACTCTCAAATGAGGCACAGTTAAAAATTTTGGATATGTGTGACATTGTTTAATAATCTGACGAGCTGCTTCTTGAGTAATATTAAACTGATGTCGAAGGCACCTACTATTTTGATGATAAAGGGCACGTGACTCCTGTGCAAGACTTTCTGGACAAAGTGTTACTGCAACTAAACGAGTCAATGCATCAGCATGAGCATTTCCCTCAGCCAAGGGTCCTGACAACTGAGAATGAGCTCTGATGTGTCCTATACAATAAGGCAGTTGTCGTCTTCTCATCCAGAGCTGGATTTCTAAAACTAACTGTAAAACATGGGTGTTAGCAATGTTTAATTGTTCTGTGGTTTCCAGCAAAGGAAGAGCACGAGCAGTATATTGACTATCAGTATACAGATTAAAGCTTTGATCACACAGGGCAGAAAATACAGCAGCAACTGCTTTCAATTCAATAATTTGTGCCGAAGCAGGGGAACAATTTATAATGTTTTCCTTATTATTAATAATAAAAGAAGCCTTTCCATTAGAAGAGCCATCTGTAAATACCAACAGAGTGTTCTCAATGGGCTTCTGTCTTACATTAACAGGAAATAAAAAGGAATGAGCTGTGGCAGATTGTAATAATTTATCTTTAAGATAATCATTATCAATACTTCCATGATAACAGGCAAAGGCTATTGGCAGTCTGCATTAACCGATCAATCTGTTTTCAAGTATAAGGCACAATAAAATAATGAGGATCACATCCAAAATATTTTCTAGACTCTAATCTAGATTTTTGTACTATCATTGCTACAGCCTCATAGTAAGGGGTTATGCTCTCTGCAGGGGAAGCTGGCAAGTGTATCCACATTAATGATTTATTTTGCCAGATAACTGCGGTAGGTGTATATGTAGTGGATAAAACACAAACACCCCATGGTTTGGAATAATCAGTACAGGTAATGGTTTGTTGCTCAAAGCTCGTTCTACCTCTGCTGGAGCCTGTCGTGCCTCAGCAGTTAGAGACTGAGGGGAATTAGGGCCGGAAGGTCCTTGAAGGAGAGTTTAAGATCACTCGTGGTTAATTTTAAATAAGGACACAGCCAATTAATGTCTCCTAATAATTTTTGAAAATCATTGAAAGTTTTTAAATTATCCATACGCAATTGTATCTTTTGAGACTTAATTGTCTTGAGATAGAGGAGACGCCCTAAATACTGATAAGGTGAACAGTGTTGAATTTTTTCTTGGGCTATAATAAGGCCACATCTGGATGTAGCAAGGGATTAATTTTTAACCATTTAAATTTTTTAGGCTGAAGGAATATAGCTCATATCAAATTTTAATCTCTACATTGTTATATTTGTCTAGTTTTAAACCTAGGCTTTATATATTCTAACAAGACCACAAGGATTAGTACATAGTATTTACCCTTGTTTTGGATACATAGTAGGCACTTAATATTTAAAATATCTGCATGTCCTTTATCCTTTAAAAATAAATCTTTAAGTACCTTTGAGAGATGTTTAGTTATTTTTATGGTACATGTTATGCATAAAGAACAGCAGAAATCTCAATAACATGAACATATTACCCTGAGGTGGCATTTTAAAGGTAACCAAAAAGGCAAATAGCCCTTTTGCCTTTTAAAGCAGTGATAATCAACTGTATTAACAGTAAATTATCATTTATTATGGAAATATAATAAACTGGCATAAAACACAAATAAAGTATATAAATGTTATCATTTAAATTCTCAGAGCTTTATGATAATTAAGCTATTATATCAAGTATTATTAAATATTATCTAATAAAGTTAGTCAAATTTTAATCAGAAAGATGAAAATTTGACAATACTAAGAATATAATTTTTGTTAAAGAAGTTAATTCAGTATAAACATAAACTCATCCAAATTTACCACCTTAAGACAATAACTTTCAGTAATTTTAGCTAGAGCAAATTGTCTAATTAAGAAACTTAATTTTAAATATACCATCTTTAATATTAACATTATACTTGGAAATATTATGCTTATACTTTTAAGAGCAAGAATTCTTTACCAGAGTTAGGATATCAATAAACTAGATTGGCCAAACAGCAACTGTGAGAGACTATCTGCTTAAAAAACTTATTTGTTGCTTTGGCCAGACCAGATTGAAATGACCGCTTATATTACCCATAGCTCTGTACTCAAAATGAAAATCTGTCTTGCTTATATCTGACAGGATAAACTGGCAAATTAGCAAACAGTTTTTCTGTCAAAAATATGTTTTAAATCTATATATATTATAAAATTAATAAATGATATTTACACATTTTATATTGTTAGCTGGGCTGTAATAAACCCCTACCTTGTTTTAAGTTTCTAATCGCATAGTTCCTTTCTCTGGGAACCATGGGCACAAATCTATAAATTCTAAAAATTGCTGCAGCTTTTTCTCTGTTACCTTAACTCCCAGGGCTTTTAACATATTTTTTAACATGCATACGGAAAACATTCAACTGTTTCCTTGTCCCATTTTATCACCGCCCTTCTTACCTCTTTTTTCTCTTTTCTCTTATTTCTGTTTCTGAGCGCTCCTCCCCAGCGGTGTCCGTCACTGATTTCCCCCCCAGTACTCGAGCCCCACGTTGGGCGTCAGAATGACCAAGCCTGTCAACGGGTACTGGAGTGGGAGAGTGCGGATTGAAGAAAAAAAAAAAAAAAAAAAAAAAGGGACTCTTGCAAGAAACGCTGCAAAAGACACTTTATTTTTTTACAGTTTTTCCTCTTATACCCCAGTTGTTTACCACCTTCTACATTTCCTTATCAATGCTTGTTAAGAAAAGAGCAGAGCAAGGTGTGAGGAAAAATATCTGGCTTAAAGTACAGGTAGTAAGTAATTCTTTGTAGGAAGGAACCCTGCCGAGGTCAGGAATGCTGAGGCCCTCTGGCCCTGAGGGCCCCAACACAGAAGTTTAACTTTTGTATTTCCTTGATTCAGTTTTGGTAGTTGATGTGTGTTTAGATATTTATCCATTTCTTCTAAACTCTTAAGTTTACTGGAACATTATAGAGTTTCTTATTTTTTCAGTTTCAGCACTGTCCATTATAATTTTGCCTTTGTCATTTCTGATTATATTAATGTATAATTCTCTATAATTCTCTTTCCTTCTTTTGGTAAATTTAGCTAAAGGTTTATCAATCTTATTTATCCTTTTGAAGAATCAGATTTTTGTTTCAATGTTCTTGTGTGGTTTCTGTTCTTTTGATGTTATTAAATTTTTGCTCTGATCTTTATAATTTCTTTCTTCTGGTTCTGGGATTGAATTGTACTTTTATAGAATCTTGAGATGCATCATTAGGTTGTTTATTTGTGATTGCTCAACTCTCTTTATATATGCATTTATAGCAATACATATTTCCTGGTTACCACTGCCTTCTTTGCGCTGCATAGGTTTTAGTGTGTTGTACTTCCTTTGCTACAAATTTCAAATTTTCCCTGATTGTTTTTATGACCATTGTAAAGTAGTGTACTGTTTAATCTCCATATGTTTATGTAATCCTCCTAGTTACTTTTGCTGATTTCTAGTTTCATTCTGTTCTTGTCTGACAGTACGTAGGGGATTATTTTGATTCTTTTGTACTTGTTTAAGCATGTTTTGTAGCCTGGAATGTGGTCTATTTGGAGAATGTCCCATGAGCTACTGAGGAGAATGTGTATTCTGTTGTTTTTAGGTGACGTACTCTGTAGATATTAGGTCTGTTTTTTCTGTTATGTGGTGCAGTTCTGATATACCCTTGTTGATTTGTTTTTGTCTGGAGTACGAAGGATCCCACTGTGATTGCATTGGTGTCTGTCTGTTCCTTTACATCCAGTAATTTTTTTTTTTTTTGTAAGTTTGGATGTGTATAGCTGGTCTTGTTTGCTTTTGTGTTCTTGTTGTATGGAATATAGTTTTCTATTCTTTCTCTTTTAGTCAGTTTTCTTTTTGCAGGTTGTGAAAAAAGGGTCATTCTTTCCCCCTTTTATTGATATGTATAAGTGCAAAATTTAAAGTTTACATTGGTTTTGAGCATTTTGTGTACATACATATCTAGTCAAGGTAACAAGACCTTCCTCACTTTCCTTTTGACCCAACCCTGACCCACCCCCCAACTCACCACCCCCCACCCCCCCCTCCCCCCGTTTCCTTTATTTTTCACTTTAAGTTCTGTGACATAATTGTGATCTGGGATCTGGGTTGCTCATATCAGAGAAACCATTTGATATTTCACCTTCTGCTTCTGACTCACTTCACTAAGCATGATGGTTTCAAGTTTCCTCCATTTGCTAACAAAAGCCTCCAAGCTGTCAGACTTTATAGATGCATAGTATTCCATTGTGTATAAATACCACAGTTTGTGTATCCATTGGTCTGTTTATGGGTATTTTGGTGACTTCTGTATTTTAGCTATTGTTAGTTGTGCTGCTGTGAACATGGGTGTACATGTATCTCTGTTATGTGTTGTTTTTAACTCTTTTGGGAATATTCCCAGGAGAGGTATCTCTGGAAATAAATATCTCCTTTGATCCAATCCTTTGAGAAACCTCCATACTGCTTTCCATAGTGGTTGTACCAATTTACATTCCCACAAGCAGTACAGGAGGGTTCCTTTCTCACCACAGCCTCACAAGCACTGATTGCTATTTGAGTTGTTGATATAGGCCAATGTCTCTGGAGTTAGATGGTATCTTAGCGATGTTTTGATTTGCATTTCTCTTATGGCTAAGGATGTTGAACATCTTTTCATGTATTTATTGGCCATTTGAACTTCTTCCTGAGAGAATTGCCTCTTCATTTCTTTTGCCGATTTTTCAGTAGGGTCCTTAATTTTGGTTGGCTTACTTTTCTTCAGTTCCCTGTATATTCTGGTTATGAGCCTCCTATCTGAGATGTTGGTGGTGAATATTTTTTTCCAAGTCTGTTGGTTCTCTTTTTTTACAGTGTTGATAGTTTTCTTTGCTATGCAGAAACTTTTTAATTTGACAAGATACCATTTCTTAATAATGGGGACAATTTCTTTTGATTTTGGTGTCTTGTTAAGGAAGTCTTTGCCTACCCCTATGTCTTTTAGATATTTGCCTAATTTGTCTCCTAGAAGGTTCAGTGTTTCACTTTAATGTCTAGGTCTTTGATCCACTTTGATTTGATTTTGGTGCATAGTGACAGTTGTGTGACTAGATTCATTTTTTTGCATGTGGATATCTAGTTTTCCCAGCACCATTTGTTGAACAGACTATCCTTCTAACAGTGTATGCTTTTGGCTCCTTTGTCAAAGATTAAGTATTTGAGGACATTTGAGTTTGTCTCTGTGCCCTCAATTCTGTTATACCGGCCTATCAATCTGTTTTTGTGTCAGTACCAAATTGTTTTTATGACTATTGCTTTATAGTAGAGCCTGATGTCTGATATTGTAATGCCTCCTCCCTTGGTCTTGTTGCTCAGGATTGCGTTGGCTATTCTTGGTCTCTTTTGGTTCCATATGAATTTAAGGATTATTGTTTGAAGTTCTTTGAAAAAATTTGTTGATATTTTGATAGCAATTGCATTGAATCTGTATATCAGTTTTGGCAGTATAGTCATTTTGACTATATTTATTCTGCCTATCCAAGAACAAAGGATGCCTTTCCATTTTCTGATGTTACCTATAACTTCTTTCTTCAATGTAATATAGTTTTCTTTACATAGGTCCTTCACTTCCTTGGCTAGGTAAACTCCTAGGTATTTAATATTATGCTGTGCTATTGAGAATGGAATTGTTTTTATGAGATCTTTCTCAGTAAGTTCATTGTAAGTGTAGAGAAAAGCTATTGATTTTTTTTTAGTGTTAATTTTGTAGTCTGTAGTTTGGCTAAATTTGAAAAAAAAAAAAAGGTTTTATTGGTAAACTCACAGAAGGGGAAAGAAAGATGGGGATAATGTTTCTGCTAGCCAGAAGTCGGTAGTGCTTATGCTAGCCAGAATATGGGTTGCCTGTGTGGATTGGTGTCTAGGGGTTTTTATTGTGTATCTGGGCAAAGGGCTGTATTATGCTAAGCAGATCAGTTGCTAAGGCTGTTTGCTGGGTTCTCCATCTTTAAACCGCAGCTGCAGCCCACTACCAGATATTTCTGCCTTAAGAATCTTTGTATTTTCTTTTAGGTAAGTTCTATGGAGTGCTCAGCTACGGACTATAATGAGATATAGTCAGCTGCCTTTTCTATAATCCTGCTTTCCAGTGAATTTTCCATTTCTGGAGGACTCTGTATCCCTAACTGCCTACAACCCCACTGTCTCCTCTCACCCCCTTGGAGTGTTTGACCCTAACTGCCATTAGGGGATTGGGACAATGACCGCTCTGGCTATTTCAAGCTGGACAGGGACATTGTTGTTTTGGCAGTCAGGGTTTCACTCCAAAGAGGGGTGATCTGAGGGTCCCAAGAAGAAGTGAAGAGGCTGATTTTGCCAGCTTTTAGTGAAGACAGACATCTGATGGCTTGTGGTCTAGGGGAAATGAATACCAACAGGCAGATTTTTAGACAAAGTCCAAACTGTAACAAAGATAAAGATCCCTAGAACTAAAAGATTTTTAACTTAAAGATGAATTGAATTCTGACAGATCATTAACTTGTTTTTAATTTCAGGAGCACATAAGAAATATTATCAATATTTTGACACTCTGCCTTAACAATAGTGTCAATTCTCCCTTGAGTGGCTGCTAAGGCCATCTTGCTTTGGAGAATAACTTCTCTTATTAGATTAGATTTAGCATTTGTCCATCCTGGGAAGCCTGTGGCCATATAAGAGAATATTAGAATCAGAAAGAATGATTCTATCCTTAAAAAAGCTAACAACTTAGTTGGAGCCATTGGGTTATTTATCTAATGTGACCATTGATGGCTGTTTCTTGAATAGAAGTTTTAGTCCTTCTAGTGGCTCCACTGAGTATGGAGGTTCAGGAGTTGAATCCTTGATAACAGGCTGGTCCTTCCAAAGCTTCAGGCATGAGTTATGGGTCCAGGACTTGTGTTCAGTAGCTTTAGCTACTATGAGAGTAGACAAGATTACGGTATAGGGTCCCTTCTAGGTGGGCTCAAAGGACAGCACAGTGGACAGGGATCACACCAACACTAAGTCCCCTGGCTGGAAGAGTGGAAGTCCTTCGGCTCATGGTATGGCCTCTGTTCCTTCAATTAGAGCCTTTTGAAACAGAGAGTGAGGTTATATCCTTAACTTGAGCCTCAGTTTCAGGGTCCAGTAAGAATTCATTTGTTAAAAATAGCCTCCCATATAAGACTTCATAAATACTTAGCCCAGACTTCTAGGGCAAGTTTCTTACGCTCATTAAAGCTATGGGTAATAATGCTTACCCAGGAAAGTCCCACTTTCTGTGTGAGCTTTTGCAGGTGGGTTTTTAAGACTCCATTCCTCCTCTCTCCCTTTCCTGAGGACTGAGGCCATCAGGCTCAGTGTAGGTGGTACTGGATGCCCAGAGCCTCAGACACTCCCTGAGTTATTATTGCTCCGCAGAAAGAAGAGCCATTTTCACTCTGTATGCTTTCAGGCAGTCCCATTCGAGGAATAATTTCTTATATCATAACTTGGATCATTTCCTTGGCCTTTTCTGTTCGGTATGGAAATGCTTCTGTCCATCCTGTGTAAGTGCCTACCCATACTAATAGATACTGAATGCCTTTTACTCTAGGCATATGAGGAAAGCCTACCTGTCAGTCTTCTCTAGGGTAGCTTCCTATTTGCTGAGCTCCTTTAGGGGCCTGTCTAAATGTAAGAGGGTTGTTTCGCTAGCAGATTTCACTATCTGATCTACAGCTGACTTAAGATCTTCTCCTATGAATAATTTCCTTTCTATCTTGTAGGTGGAATCCTTACTGCATGAAAAGACTGATGGAGCATGTTTGAAACTTTTCATTGGTCCACACGAGGAAGCACGGCTTTTCCCTTAGCATCCAGAAGCTGTCTTGAGGGGTCAAGATACTTCCATCCATCGGGGCCTTTCACTTCTCAGCTTGGTCATACCTGGGTTTGAAGTGGAGGGAATGCTCCCAAAGCAGTGGCCCTAGTAGCTCCTTCAAAGTGGCTTCTTTGTTCACCTCATGGGAGGCTACATTAGCCAACTGACCTGGGCCAGACAGCTCCCTTGTGGTGGTTTCTTTAGCTGCCTTGCAGGCAGCTTTGCCAGCCTGTCGATTTCTCAGGCAGACGTCATCAGTGCCCTTCTAGTGACCTTTGCAGTGCGTCACTGCCACTGCCTTCAGCAAGGAAATGGCCTTCAAAGGCGCTCTATCTCCTGATGGTACTTTATGGGAGACCCTGAAGCTGTTAGGAACTTGTGCTCTTTTCAGATGGCTACATGGGCATGTAGGCCCAGGAATGCATTCTTAGAATCTATTTATATATTAACCCTCTTCCCACGTGCAAGCTCTAAAGCTGTAGCTAGTGCAATAATTTTAGCCAATTGAGCACTAGTCCCTGGAGGAAGTGGTGAACTCTCAAGCACCTGTTGTAAGGTAACAACTGCTTATCCTGCTCTTTTTATTCCCTGTTCTAAATAAGAACTTTTATCTGTATATAGAGTTAGGTCTGGATCCTCAATCAAGGAGTCTTTCTGGTCCTCTGTAGCTCCGTATGTTTCCAGAATAATCTGTGCACAATCATGACTTTAGGGGGTCAAACCTGTTCCAATTGTTAAAAATACATTCTATGGTAGCTTTTAGAGTACTTGTAACATCCATTCTGTGGAGAGAGGCTGAGACAGATTAAATAGTTCATTACAATTACATGCCTCAGTTTTTCTTCTGCATTACCAGTATGAGACTCTCTAACAGGCAAAAAGCTTAACAAAAATTATCTGTTAAAAACTAAAAAGCAACAACAAACCTTCAAAAGTTTTCTATTAAGCAATGGAGACAAATGGCTTATAAGCATCAAAGAACAAACACCACAAATAAAACTTTATTAAAAAGTAAAAAAATCCCAGAAAACCTTTTATAATTGTATCCATGATCCTTATCTTAGCTCTGTGAACATTAGAAGAAAAACTAAAAAGCAACAGAAATTTTTCTATTAAGCAATACAAAAAGTGGCTTATAAACATCAATTAAAGAACAGAACCCACAAATAAAACTTTATTAAAAAGTCAAAAAACAGAAAATACTTTTAATAATTTATCTGTAATCTCTCTTATGACAGTATAAGCATTAAAATAAAAATTCAAAGGCAACAAGAAAGTAAAACTTTCCATTAAAAACGCCAAAACATTAATAACTCTGTATACTTTAGAATAAAAACCTCAAAACAACAAATACTAGAATAAAACTAAAAAAAAAACCCCAAAACAAAACAAGAAAATACCTTCTAATTACAAACCCAGAAACATTCATCCTAAACTTTTGCGTCTGTGAAATTTAGAACCTGTAGGGAACACATGAGATCTTTCCCTATTCTACCCCCTCTTTCTCTGAGGAATTGTTTTAAAAATCTGAGCTAATTGAGAAATGAAAAAAATGAGTAAATAAACATTTCAAAAGCATATGCCCTTGCTAACGATGAGGGTGTTCATAATGGTGGCTACCATTTTGTTTAAGATGGCGGCACCGATGATGACTCCACCCAGGATTGTGATAGCCATTTTGTTTAAATATGTTAGCATCCGTGATGCCACTTTTAGATGGTGGCCAGACACAGTGGTTTCTGGCCAAAATGGAGACCATATACACGATTCCCAACAAAGATGGCACCGTACAGTCATTGGTAAAAATGGAGACCAGGCATCTGGTTCCCAACAAAGATGGTGCCAGACATGTGGTCACTGGCAAAAATGGAGACCAGACATGTGGTTTCAGGCTACATGGAAAAAGAAAAAGATCAAGAAAGAACTCTGTTCCAGGCACACATGGGCTGGTAGAGATGAGCCCAAAAGGCTGCAAGGAATTTTCCTGTCTTTCAGTAATTTTATTAGACCTACTAGAACAAAAAAAAAAAAAAAAAAAAAAAAAAAAAAAAAAAAAAAAAAAAAAAAAAAAAAAAAAAA